>UZAN01060060.1:0-10479 GCA_900618425.1 Echinostoma caproni
CTATGGTCACTCTTTCCTAACGGTTCTTCCGTCATAAGAGAAGTGAGGTCTGTTTTACACCTATTTATAACTAAGTTTAACGTTAACGGAAGATGGCCACCTCTGAATTCTGTGGGTATTTTGACGTGCTGCTTTGGTGCGCCCAGTCCAAGAGTAAATTACCCGCGGTGCCTCTCGGTGTGCTTTCGTTGTCCCAGTCTATTTCTGGCAGATTGAAGTTGCTCAATATGAGGAATCGCGATGATTCCCTCATTATGTTACCTAGGAGCGCCACTAAGACGGAATCCTCTGCCCTATTAGACTGCGGGGCCCTGAAAACACAGAGCGCTCTCAACTGTCTACCCCACAGCCGGATATATCTTGAAGTCTTGAAGTATTTCACGAGTTCGAGGCTAAGCCCAATGCTCCCGGATATAACAGGATGTCAATCGGTCCAGACCTTTAAGCGTGAGTTAGACCCTAGCGTGGAGCTCCCTTTCTCCAGACTTATGCCAATGATAGCTCACCCTGACCCCCAAGAAACAGAGACTGCGCCATCTCTGTTTCTTTTCTCTGATTCCAGATAACTCCGGAACGGCAAAATCAGTAACAATACAAACTCGCAGGCGAGTCAGTCCCAGAACAGAACATGCCATAACCAGGACACTTCACAGGCGAACGCCTCCTCAAGTCTTGAAATTTGAATTTAAATTTTGAATTTGATAGTCAAGGAACTGCTATTTGTTTTAAAGCTCCTCCGCACATTCAAACGGGCCGGCGCTCGTTCGGGTGGTCTGTGTTACGCTTCTGGTGAGTGCGGTGTGGTTGCGCTTCCCTGATTTTTTCACTTTGGTTGTGGTGCGTTTCAGAGTTAAATTTCGCCTAGCATTTAGCAACTTTCGAGTGGTTGTTTTATTTCGCTGGTCCTTCTTGGGGATCCGCTGGAGTGTATTTGCACCTTTTCTGAGGCATTTTAACTTTGCGCGAACGGCTTCGTGAATCGCAAAGACTATTGTAAATAGGATTTGGATGTGAATGGAAGTTTTTGGCGGTATTGGCTCCTGGAATCTATGAGTTTCATAGAACCGTGTGCTTTCTATCGTATCAATATCGGTAAAACTTTGGCACAATACTTTTAGGTAAAACTCAGCACCTAGATAACTTGACCAGATCCATAGGCCAAACGTCGCTTTTTATCACCAAAGGCTCTCTGTTATTCAATACGTTCTCTGTGTACTACATTTGGATAATTTCGCATGTTCATTCCAGCGCTGAATGCTTAGTTAGGCGGGAGGTGTGCATTCCTGAATCTGTTCTTAAATCAGGAGTCCTGGAATCATGAACTGAATACACTCTCTGCTCATCCAATTCAATGCCTTTCTGACGGTCATTTGTCGGTGAGCAAGAGGTATTCATTTTCAACGCAGTCAATCATCCGGGGGCATCACCTCAATCCAATTTAAAGAAGCTAGTGTTGATTTCCCTTATTTTCCCTGGAAACTGAGGGTTTACCACCTATTAGCACACAATACTCTTTCCTTTTCCACGGGAGTTGTTATTGTGGCATATCAAGACGTAAACTATGCAGTTTTTGGCTAACTGAAATCCAGTCAAGAAATGAACCGCCGGTCTTGAAGCTTAGCGCAAGCCTGATCCCAAGAACACCGCGTGCTTCGGGTACCGACTTGCCTGGCTTGCAGAGTGAAGCATGAGGGTGAGGGCAGATTTGGAGATCGCAATGATGGAAAAACGTCAAGGGCGGTCCACCTAAGACCTGGGTATGCACACCGTAACCGGGAAAGTCCGATGAGACAGCTCCCGTTTGGCTACCTCTATGATGACCCCGGGATTAGGGTAACCGATGCATACACACCTCACCTGACTAAGTGTCGCAAGGCGCGAAGGTCATGCATCTATTCATTATTCTTAAAATCAATATGATTTCTCCGTCTTCCCTTTGACTTTTCCCAACATTCCAATCTGTTCATCCGAATAGGCTGTCAACAGGCGGCAATCGAAACCAGCGCATGAAAATGCATGATTTATATTTGTAAAAACAAACTGAAACCATTTTGGCATATAGCATGAAATCAAACGCCAAATAAAGGCAATTATTCGCTTTTTTTAAATGTACTCTCCCAATTAAGCTCATGTAGGTTGTTGGTTCCCGAGCAATGAGCTTGAAATCTTACGGAAAATCCTTTTCTGAAATGCGGGTTCGAGTCCCAACGAACCTCTTTTCTCATACTACTCGACACTCAAGTGTCTAAAAACTGATCACAAATTATCGCACTGCTACCTTCAGTTCATGGCACGTTCTGCTGTAGGGCGTGTATGTATTCACAGTCCAAATGCAAGTTATCCGTAACACAAAGTAGAACAATATACAATGATCAACTGAAAATCGGAGTTCTTTAATTTTCACGAGCCTCCAGAGATTAATACTTCGACACGCACTTCAAACCTCAGCATAATCCTCGTGGCGAGCGGAAGTTTCAGGGCGCTTCGTATGTCGAATGTTTTCACACGTCTGGGCCTAGAGGCATCATAGTACAATAGTCATAAAAAGAAAGTGATTCACGGTTTTCTTATGGACGTGATATTGCCAGGTTGCTCAGACAAAAGCTGGGAAGTCTTGGGGAATCCACAATCGAAGCCCCCAATTAGCTAATACCTTCCCCGCAAAGCAGCGGTGCGGTTTGTGAGAACTGCAATCCATTGGGGACCGGTGTCCAATTAATCGGATCATATGCCCTTTGGATGGGGTCGAACGTTCAAGGTGCCCAATTAAGCTAGTGACCACTACCACAACCCTCGTGTGTTGTTCGTACGCTTCTTGGTAGGTTTGAAATCAATGTTCTGTGTTTAATAGTCCTCTTCTGTGTGAATTTATTTAGGGATTGGTGGTGGCTCTGGTTTAGTCGCTGTCACCGGCGTGCATTGGACCCTATAGTCCGAAGTTCGAACCTCGCAACTGCTACCCAACTTTGGTGTCAGGCAGCTTTGCTGTCGCCCGGCTCTATACCACGCCTGACCTATCGGGGCTTTATGTGGTTCACCGCTCCAAGTCCCGGGGCTTAGGTTGTCGGTTACCATCACTGAACAACAGGTGTTCGTGGCTATGGGGTCCGCCTCGTCTGCTGCTCATCACACTAGTGTGTAATAAAAAAGACAACAAGGTTGCTGTATTATGGATACCTTTTTACTTCGGCAGTTGAAATATCAATCCACATGAGCCCTCAATAGTGTGGATATGTAGCCAAGCGAAAGCGAAGCGACTTAACGCCTTAGTTAATGCCCAACACTCAAAAGTGCATCGCAGCCCAATAGAATTATGATTAAGCCGCCTGCTGGTTCTCTCAATCATCTGTGATAAAGACGAGCCAAATATTTCGCTCAGGTAGCAAGAAATTGACATCGGGTTGTGAAAGTTTGATTCTTCAAACGGGTTATTTTCGACGTTTAATTATATTTTTTTCCAGGTCATATCAAACAAGTGATACCTGCAGCATGACAGGAGTGTTGAATAACATTTCCACAGTGGGAAACGGAGCGCACAGCTCCTCCATCAAATCGGACTCGGATGAAGATATGCCTTTGGCGGAAAAGCTGAAGCAAAGTCGAGCTCGGTATTCATCCAGTGACGAAGATGATGATATCCCACTGTCTGCTAAGTAAGTTGCATTTTTTAACCTTAACCTTCGTTAGAATGATGCGATTGTCTAAAAAGCCCAAATTAGAATCACCTGATCGACGTCACGTAAGTTGCACCGCACTTTGTGTTTTGTAAGTCTTCTGACACCAAGTCCCATGGCGACGCCCGGAAACCCAAACCTGAAAAACCGAAAATTAAAAAAGAGCCCAGCACACCCTCAAAATCCGCTACGACCAATCCCACGAAGTCAACGAAGCAGGAGAAACAGGAGGAAGAAGTTTGGAGGTGGTGGGAAGAAATCAAAACTGACGATAGCAAAAAGTGGACGTTTTTGGAACACAAAGGACCTGTGTTCGCTCCCCCATATGAACGACTTCCTGATTCCGTACGCTTCTTTTATGATGGCAAACCAATGCGATTATCTGATGCTGCCGAAGAGGTGGCGGGATTTTATGCCCGTATGCTTGATCATGATTACACTACAAAGGAAGTTTTCAACAATAACTTCTTCAAAGATTGGCACAAGGTAACCCAAGAATGAACTAATATTTAATTTGGCTTGCCATAGGTTATGACTGACGAAGAGCGTCGGACTATCAGGTCCCTTAGCAAATGTGATTTTAAAGAAATGCATGCATATTTTGTGCGTCTCAGTGAAGAACGAAAGAATCGTACCAAAGAAGAGAAGCAGAAAGCGAAAGAGGAAAATCTCGCACTGCAAAACGAATATGGTTATTGTATCCTCGACGGCCACAGACAGCGTATTGGCAACTTCCGCATTGAGCCTCCGGGGTTATTCCGCGGGCGAGGAAATCACCCAAAAATGGGGATGCTAAAACGACGCACTCTTCCGGAACATGTTATTATAAATTGTTCTAAAGACTCGAAAATTCCTCAGCCTCCACCTGGACACAAGTGGAAGGAAGTTCGGCACGACAACAGTGTTACTTGGTTAGCTTGCTGGACTGAAAATATTCAAAACAACTTTAAATATGTCATGCTAAACCCATCTTCCCGGCTGAAGGTAAGACCAGTTTACAGTATCAAAACGCTGTTTTGTTCTAGGGAGAAAAGGATTGGAAAAAATATGAAACCGCACGGGGTCTGCATAAAATTATTGATCGGATTCGCGCGGATTATCGAGCAGATTTCAAGCACAAAGAAATGCGCATTCGACAACGGGCCGTCGCTCTTTATTTCATAGATAAGGTACATATGGGTGCTATCCGTATTTTTTGTTGGTACTCAATGAATCCACATGATTTGCAGTAACTTGCTCCATGCGATTCAGTCGATGCATCACCTAGCTTGTGAATTGCGATTGTTGGTAGTTTTAAGCATTTGATCGATCTCGAAACAGATTCAATGGGTGTTGGCAAAGTAGTTATTACAAGTGTAAACCAATAAAAAATGATGTATTTCATCAACGGATGCTTTTGCCATAGACGATAGCAGCTGCTAAATTCACCGCTAAACAGAAACATACTACTTGGTTGCAGCCATCATCATTGTACGGCGAGATACAGAGAAAAGAATTTCGCCGATCGCTTCCAAACTCAATGTGCGCGAGATAAGTGAGAAAGTACAAGATGGATATTTGGGCCTAACTGAATGGAGGAAAATAAAGTAAACCTCTATGATCAATACGCAGTACACAACTGTGAATACTTACCTTGTCAAGCGTTCTGACCTAAGAAAGAACGACAAGAACGGCACCGTCGTCGGTTAGTTGCCATATCCCTCAGTGTCTCCAACCAATCACTTACGGAATATTTCGAACCTCATCCTGGAAGACGGGAGACACTACGCTACCTAATCTCGCTGTGCATTTATTTATGCCCTATTTCCACGTTATCTGTTGACCTCCACTTGGTTTCCTCCAACCTGAAACCGCAACTGGGAATAAGGTGTGGTGCGGTAGACGACAGCTAGGCATGCGCAATACATGTTCTAACCAACGAAACCTACAGTTCCTTACGAATATTCATTGCTGCCGTCTTACTGTGGCCTTTTTCTGTTGGATTTTTTCATTACACACCTAGGTGTGATGAACAGCAGACGGAGTAAACCCCATAGTCTCGAGGACCTGCTGTTCAGTGGTTGAAATCGGCAACCTAAGCCCCCGGAACTTGGAGTGGCGAGCCACATGAGGCCCCGATAGGTTAGGCGTGGTATTGAACCGGGCGACAGCAGAGCTGCCTACCACCAAAGTCGGGTGGCGGTGGCGGGGCTCGAACCTCGGACCATAGGGTCCAAAGCACGCCGGTGACAGCGACTAAACCACTACGCCACCACCACCCATTTTCAGTTAACGATGTCATCGACAGGGTCATAACGTCATTCAATTTTTGCACATTATTTCCACATATTTTTTACTTTGGCAGCTGGCACTTCGTGCAGGTAACGAAAAGGATGAAGATGAAGCAGATACTGTTGGTTGCTGTTCGCTGCGATACGAACATATAAAACTTCATGAAGAGTTGGACGGAAAACCCTTCGTAGTCGAATTTGACTTTCTTGGTAAAGATTCAATTCGATACCAGAATGCAGTTTCCGTTCCAAAACGGGTGTTCAAGAATATCAAGTTGTTTCTGAAGAATAAAAAAGAAAACGATGATCTTTTTGATAGACTCAATGTAAGTCCGCTCTGCATTGCAGTCTTCACATTTTTTATTAGGAGAGTTGATAGGTATATTTGGTGTTTTGTAGTTCAACCGATCAGCCTCGTTTGTTGCATCATGATTCTCATCTCTATGCTTCCATTTCGGTGGTAGACAGATCGGTCCAATAATCTTTATCCTATTGAACGCTCTGCCTTTCCAAGTCCCAGAGCTTAGTTCACTGGTTCCCGCAACTGAGTAACGGTTGTTCGTGGTCCAAGAGTTCACTTCACTCATTCACATGGGGTTTTTAATGTAAAAATACATGAATTGGAAATCATTGTCAGCCTCGCCATAGTCTAATGAATCTGGCTGTTTAGGCAACACTAATTTGATGTATATACAATATGTCAGTCTCATAACAAAACATTGTAAGTATTCCATTTCGCCTGTTTACGGAGCTTGGCAATTTTTTTGCAAAGGTTTCATCACCAGTCGAGATCATCATCAGTGCTTGTGAAGTAGCACTAAAATGAAATTCAGTTCACCCGAGCTACGAGAGCCGATTTTCAATACTTTATCAACATTTTAAGTAGGCGGAAAATAGCTTTCCTTTGACCAAGGGTTCCTTAATTGCTAGTAACAGCTCACTTATGATAGTTCTGACTGATTTCTGAATATTTATGTACTGATTTATCGCCATGTCAGCACATTTTGTGGTTGATAAACATGTGGTTCAACTTTCATGTGACCATCTTGAAACCGTAAAGTTTCAGTTCCAGCCATCTTTGTCATGCTTTGGTAACTCTTGACTATGGCACGTTGAGGCGTATCAAAAATGATGTTTGTTTTCCATCTACGCCCGACTTCACTTCTGTAAGTGCTTGGATATTCATCGTAAATGTACAACCAAATGCTGCATTATATTAGTATGGTGAGGATAAGCGGAGTATTGAGTAATCAAGGTTGCTCAGTGGAAGTGTTTGATCTTCATTAATGAAGATGACAGACACCCATTGCGTATGCCACACTGCAGACTTCCTCGACTTGTTTACAAAGGCAGTTTGACTGGGTGATCAAACGTAATCACACTAAGATCCGACATGAAAGTATGAAACAGACCAGGAAACTCAGTCATCAAGTTCATACCAGGCATGTAGGATGGAGACCTCGGAAATAGTGTAATCAAGGGTTAGGGACACTGATTAATATGCCAAAGTACCTCGTGTATCTACTCAATGTACTTGCAACCTTAGTCTACTCGAATTCGCTATCCTCACTTTGACACTGCTTTCGGTATGGGAAAGCAATCACCATCGTTTTTTGATGCATCAGCACCGCAGTCTGAATATACTAACAGTTGCCAAACGGCACCGGATTAGGTTGGGGAAATTTGTTCAGTATATTCGAATGTACTACAGTATGCTAAAATGAGTGAAAAAATGAAATGGCGCAAACATATCTTCAAAACGAAGAAAATAGTTGAACGCGTTCCGACCTTACAAATCTTGAACGTTAGGCTGTTTAGTTTACCAAATGAGGTTTATATGCAGGGGGATCATAGAAAGCTTTGTGGTAACTCCTGGGTGTTTCAGTTCAGATCAGTTCTTACGACCATTAACTTTGCACTTTCGTGCGCCGGTTTGGGTTGCCCATTTCGATAAAACAGCAGAATGAAGATTAAAATTTTGGGAGCAAATTCAAGCGGAAGAAGAATTCCTATAAACTGATGTTACAAAAATAATGAGTAGATGCATGAGCGCCACTGTTTGAGACACCCAGCCATATTGCTCTGTCTCTAACCATTAGTGACCATCATCCCGGTGTTCTCTGATTATGGATACAAGGTGCTTATTGCAGTTGCTAATGAGCATGCCCAGTGCGAGAGATAGGGAATACATTCAACTGAGGCATTAGGATGCATTATTGGCTCAACTACCTGTTTGGCAAGCTGTTCACGGTTGGCATGTGCGCGTTTGTGGTGGCCTAGCAAGTGTTTTGCACTTGCACCAAAAGCTTTAGTCTACTTTTATTTTATTAGTAGTCAAATGAAAAGAGTTGGTTAAGCACCTTCTGGAAGCCCTGACCAACTGGTTTGTGCTTGATGTTTGCAGACCACTGTATTAAATCAGTATCTTCGTGAACTAATGGAGGGTTTGACAGCCAAGGTGTTCCGTACGTACAATGCCAGTCGAACACTGGAAGAGCAGTTGGAGCTTTTGACGGACCCTAACGATACGGTACAAGCAAAGCTCTTGGCCTATAACCGAGCGAATCGCGCAGTTGCGGTACTGTGTAATCACCAGCGTGCAGTTCCCAAATCCTTCGCCAAATCTATGGAAAATCTGCAGAAAAAAGTAAGTCAATTCATGCTTATTTTTTAGGAATACATATCTGGGCAACCTTAGAAATTCGCTTTCTTTTTCCGTCCCTAAAATTAAGTACAATCCCTATCCTCCTTACTCATTTTGACTTACCTTGTATGCATCATGAGTTTGACAGCGTTCAATGAAGTTCGATTCACTGTATTACGCTGTACAATGATGATGATGATGATTCTTATTGCATACCTCCCCAATATTTTTAAGCCGGATGTTTTCAGCTATTTCTGTAATTCGCATTTAGGTTTGGTTATTTAACCGTTATAACGCATTTCGATCGTTTACTGTTGATCGATTTGCTTTCTACGTACTGCACATGCTTCCTCCGGTCCTAAGAAAATCAAGCTTGTTCCATTCGTATCTGTTTGTATTTTCACTTAGTTGACGTTTTCTAAATCATCCAGTTCATTTAGTTGTGAGGGAGTTGTGAAGGCAGTTATCTTGAAGATAAATGATATCATCCGTTAGTTTTGGAATAGTTCATTGCGTTTTTGTCCGTTTGTTTATAAACTGCGGGCCTACTCATGGACAACATACTGGAAACAGCAAGCCAAAATGTGACAGACTTTATCACCAATCTTAATATTTCGAACTTGATTGTAACGGAGCATAGCAAACTGGAATCATAGATCATTAGCGTCGTAAATATTTAATGCACGTTCTCCGTAACCCTCGCTTTGAATGATTTTGGTGAGAAGAAAGATAAACCTTCATTCTAATGATCTCAGTTTGGATCACATCTCTTTCACATGACATTTTCTGATGAATACTGCGGAATTTTATATGGGATTGAATAAATTTTTATTTGGTGTTTACTTCTATTTGGTCACCACTTGATATTGACGTTTTTGGTTGAATTTTGTCTGTTCATTTTTTCATTCGCACCTTGTCTCCTATGGCACTATCGGCTTCAGTTAGGTATACCAGTTATAATACAGCTCATAGATTATTAGCACTTTAAACTTAGCAAAGTTCGTTTATAAATACTAGTATGAAGGAAATTGGCACACCTTTATGCAATTAGATCTCCCCGAGTATTTAAGATACTTTCTACAACCTATAATTTGATACTTTGCGGTAACTTTGTGGATATTAAGTGTAATAAACATGTGACAAACGTAACATTTTCCAACTAAAGTCAATCGCACAACAGATGTGTTATTGCAGGTAGAAGTCCATAGGGCTGGTGTTTATTTCTAGTAAATTCCAAACCTGGATCCTGAAAAAATCAGCTTAAAAAAATTGATGGATGCTTCGTGCTGCAGAACACTAATAACTAGGCAATGCCTCACTGGTAATTTCCCCAGGCCATTAATCTTGACATCTTTTTCACTTGGGATTGCCTTATATAAAACTGGATATTACTATTGAATGATTGAATTGACAATACAACAAAAAAATATGTGGTATGATTTTGTTAGCTTCTGGAAATCCGCAGTTGTAGAAATTGAAGCTGACTGATCGTCGAGACGTTGCAGAACTAACGTCGAACAACGTTTGTCCATCACAATTTATTTTTGGTTGCCTATCAAGTAGTGCTTTTTCATTTTTATTCCTTCATACGCTGGTTTATTTTTCATTCAGATCGATGCGAAACGTGATCAAATTAATGAAATCACCACCGAGGCGAAACAAATCAAAGCAGATTACAAACGGCACAAACAAGTTGCGAAGAAAGTGGCATATGAAAAATTAAAGAAGCGGTTAAGTGTGGCAAAGGAACAGCTTACAAAATTACAACTGCAAGCCACGGATCGAGACGAAAACAAGGAGATTGCACTCAGTACGAGCAAGCTGAACTATCTAGATCCCCGAATCACAGTCGCCTGGTAGGTTACACTTCACAACTTCCATCTCTCGGTGT
>UZAN01060062.1:0-10873 GCA_900618425.1 Echinostoma caproni
GCCGTGTCTGTAAATATTGGTGTTATATATATATATATATATATATATATATATATATATCTGTAACGGATGCTTTTACCAGTAGCTTGATGGTAAAAGTCAGAAAATGTTTCTATATTTCCCGAGACCGTGACATGTATTTTTAAAAAATATAATATGAATGATTGTTATCTATGAGGGAGCCTATTCTTGACCTATTCAAGAAAAATGATTTTCTTTTAAAAACTGTTTTGACACAAGCAAGAGAAAATATTCTTTGGACGGTTTTGAAAGGTTTCATTCGATGTGCACCGGGCCAAACTGCAATCCTGCAATGATTTAGAAGAACTAAACCGACAATTTTATGCCTCATTTGGTTCTAATCCTCTACGATTTACTTTCAGTTCCCATGAAAACACCACCCATNAAATTACGTCCAACAAGCCTCATGAACCAGACTCAATATCCCCCATTTTATTAAATACCTGTACCGAAGACCTAGAAAAACCCATACTGGAGGCTTCCCGAAAAAGACCCATACACATGAATGGTTCTTCGAAGTCTCGACCGAGTTCTTACACCTCAGCCTTAGAAAAGGTTGTCCTTGAAAGAGTGCTGTTGAACCGGATGCCTGTACTCTCTGATTTTATCAATCCTCTTCAGTTTGCTTATAAATATTCCCTTTCGATAATTGCCTTCACTTACGTTGCTCATTCAATGGCCGCAGTTTTGGGAAATATTCTTAGAACTTTTCCACTCATTTCAATAGATTACATCAATGCCTTTGGTTTGCTTGGCCGTCGTATTTTCATTCGTCTTGCTAACTACATCTTATCGAACGTTCCTATGAACCAATCCTTTGTTAGAACACAATTTACCGCATGCAATTGTAAAACTTCGTTCTCTTCTGCACTTGAATCTAATGTCCTTTCAGAGTGATATTTTGTCTCCATTCGCTTTCCCTTGTACATGAACGACCTCCCTGTCCCTACCAAATTTACTGCTTGTACGTATGCTGACAATGTGACGATTGGATGCCCCTCCGAAAACGGTGAATCTTTCCACCAACTTGCAAACAGTCCGAACGACGTTTTTAGCTGGCCTCTGCCTCAGTCGCTTATGCGCAACGGTTTGAAATATGTCGTCCTCTTGCTCGCAGTGCATTGTGTTCTCGTTTTTCACACACTTGCCTTTTTCTTTTCCACCTCCATTTTAATCCCGTATACATCAGTAAAATGTCACTTTTCAGGTTCAAGTTGTTTTTCTCCGATTGACTTTTTTCTCACATATCGATGACTTATCCTAATTATCTTAATTATCTTACCTAATAAATCATTTTGCTCCATCTTTCTTATGTAGTACTTCGTTCGAATGCTCCACCTCAGAATTTGATTTCACTGGGTTTTTGAAAGCTGATCAACTAGGTAAGTTTCGCAAATATGATATTCCGCCTACTGTTCCGTCTAAGTAAATTCATCAAGTATTACTTCCTCCACACGGCCCACCACCACCAACACCAACACCGGTATACTTTGGGCTTAACATGCGGTTTTTAGACATCAGTGTCTCGCAACCGAATATACTCCGCGAATATCAACCTCGTGTGTTAAACACATGCACATAATAAGCATCAATAAAGGTAATTATCATCGGTTTTCATCATAGGTTGCATAGTTCCTGCATTTACCGTTATGCAATTATAACTTTTTCGGACACCATATAAATCTCTAAACGGCAAAGCAAAAGAGTAGAGGTTATCGCAGTAAAAGTTTTCCTTCATGATATACACGTATTCAATTAGATTGCCTCAAATGGATGTCACAGTTTATCCAAATTTTGTTTCTATGGTCTCAACGGGGAAGACTGAGCAGGACCTGATCTCAGAGTTAACAGCCTTGTTAACACATTATTTTCTTCAGCTTTCCTTCAATCAGTTACATGAAAGCTTTCATTAATCTTGTATAACAGTTTAAGTAATATGATAAAGTTGTCCATCTACATTCCCCTGTCATGTAATTAGGTTGACAATGAAGTTTTCTGGCATTTTTCTACTAAGAATTCTTAGTTGTCATCCGGCAAAACTTTAGTTTGCACACAACGCACAGAGCGTGGTGCCTTGATGTTGCTTAACGAAACCGGCCAGATTCCAGCCGACCACTGAGAAACATACCATCAAGGATCGGTTGGGCGTACTTTGTGAATACAAAGCAGTATAAATCAGTTTCCCGTGAATGTTTGAATTCCGTAAGATAATTTTATTTCGCCCAAATGCATGATACCGACAACATATTTCAATAATTTGTTGTGCAGTACTGTCATCGTTTTCACTGGCATTTCATTTCCGCTTATAATCACCATCTTTTTGTATTGTGTATGAATTACGTTATGTAAGAGTAATATGTCACACTTGTTATTGCCATTTGAAGTAATAATTGAGCGTTTCAGAACATGTTACTTTTCTCTGAATCACCAGTCAAATTCCCCATACGGATTTAAACCCCAGAAACCATTAGACTTTATACTTAATCATGTGATCTGCCGGTACGAGGTCATTTCCGTTCATCTCCTCTCGTTTGTTTTGCTAATTTACCATTTGCCTTTCGACATTTGGTTGTGCTAAGCTTCAGTTCGTTTATGTTTACATGCAAATATAAAAGTTGTCCAACACTGTTGACACGCAAATCTATCGGTCTTCATCATAGGTCACAATATTCCCCCAGGTACCGGAGCCGGCCAGTCGAGAAGTCCTTATTCATTCGCTTATTTTCATCTCCTCCCGCTTGTCATTCCGTTTTGCTTTTTAAGGCCTTCACTTTTTCAAGTTTCGCTTCATTGTACACCGTTGTACCTCGTAAGGTAGCTATCATGTATTGAATGAACCGCGGATCCGTTCATCGGTTGCGCAGTTCACCAAATGCCGGTTCTAGCAATTGCAAATTTGCATTACCCACGCTGTCAATCCGCGTTCGCGCACGCGAATGGCACTGATTGCGTGTGTCCATCGTCCCCGGGGCGATTCGATTATTCAATCCAGCCGAATCGAGCATGTCAGTACGACATCAGAATGATTCACACACTGGTCAATCAGTCGGTATGTGTGTATTTGTGTGTGCAGCCTTAAATCATAGGGTTCGGATGACGTGTGAACCAAACGAGTTACACAACCAAATAAGCCTATGTATAGACCTGATATGCAACAGAGTGCAAAGTATTGAAATCCCGCAGGTGTTTTATGGATTATTTCCGCCCGCCAGCACCCGCATAACCATCTCCGCTGACATCATTCAAGCCTTGCTGCTGTGCCTTGATTACAGCTGTGAAAGTGTCTTCGCGTACAGCCAGCCAGCCACCTCCATACCCTGATGGGCACACCTAAATGATGGAACCAAGCCGATCGGTAATCGTCGCCACTGCGATGAGTGAATACGTACATGCATGCACTGTTGCACTGTGGCCGCAGTTTGCTCGACTGATGGCGCCTGGTTGTCACTCCCTCGTGAGCAATATGCATTCGATCTGCTGATTGAGTGAATGATCTTTGGGCATCCGTAGTCAGACAGAGCACATTCTCGAGAGAATTATTTTGCGTACATTACTTACGTTTGGCCATCCCATTCAAGGGGATAAACCGGCTTCATTTGGATCATGAAGTTGCATGACTGTTGTTTACGCTATCAGGTCCCAGCATCCCCTGGTTACTCCTCCTTCGTTCGAAGGACGAAGTCGGGACATCAATGCATCTCTTTGTTAGGGAAACATTTCCTAAGGCCTTATACCTGATCCCTTAGCGGAGGATGTAATCCGGATAACCGTACCTCCTTATTTCGCACTTTTCTTCCACCCACCTGCCGAATGGTTATCTAGAGTCACACACACACACACACACACACACACACACACACACACACAAAGAGGTAAGAGCTGGGTAAATGAGATAGATCAAAAGTTGGCAAATGCCCGGTAGAGATGACAATTTACCAGTAGAGAACTTTTACACCTGGTGTGAGATAAATGTTCAATTGTGAGTTGATTGGAACAGGAGCGAGAAGAAGGAAGTCACGAATTCGGCGATTTGAACATAGTGTATATTTGTGCTGTATTTAGTTAGGTAATGAAGCACTAACAACAAGCCTGTTTGCCGCTGTCTTAAAAAGTAAAGCATTCTAAGGAAGCACGAACCGATAAGTTAATTATGAGTGTTGTTTTTGTTGCTGTTGTATAAGAAAACAAAGTATCTAACAAGAATCCTTCGGCAGGCTCAACTAACTAGGCCAATGCAGTAGAGTTATACAGAATAAAAGGAGTATGAATAACATATTATGTGCCGATGAGGTCGGGGTGAGGTTTCAGTGTACATCAGCAAACTGAACTTGCATGACCAAAGAATCGATGCCCACCAAATTTTGATTGAATGCCTATTGCGTAATTGGGTTAACAACGGGGTATTATGGCAGATAGCAGAGGGACATCTGGTGAGTTGATTTTGGATCACAACAAGGAGTTTATCAATCGGATTAAGGTTTGTCTGTATGGTGGATAGTATATGATTTATCATATAAATTCCCACAATTTTTGGTTACCATTAAACTCTGACTCACTTGTATATGGAACCACTCAGATTGTGACCCGTACCAAATTTGCAACTGGCGTTCTTCTACATTAGAAGAGAATGATGTAAATTTGACGCTCAACGGGACAATGTTTGCAGATTCCAAATAATTTAGATGAACACCTGTTGGCTCTCGATGCTGCAATACACGTTTGTTTACGGTCACTTATTTCGTCAAGTGATTGTAAACTAAACACATTGCCAAGTTAGTGGTGAATCATATTGATTTTGGTGATCGGTGCCTCAAGTCCGCACACGTCACAAAGCTTTAAGCCAAATTGGTTTATTAATCCTATTTCAGCCATCGTACTCACGATTTCTTATCACCTAAGCGAAATTGTTTTAGTGAAATGTAAGATGAAAATCCGAGTTGTAGTGTGGTTCATTTATTGGATGGAATGAATGATTGATTTATCCAGTCAGCTTCGGCATAACACTCTCGATCGCATTAATTCTAATTCCACAGTTTCTGCTTATCTCCTTGACTTAAGCTATCTCGTAGTGTCGGGTCACTACAAATGCCTGTGTTAAGAACACACTATTGACGATCTGAATATAGCTAGTTACCAGTATTTATCCTACGGCGAATGGGGCCGCTCCTCTCAAAATTGATTGTGTGCAATGCGTTACCGTGGCAGAATTGTTTCCACTGTGCACGGTGATTATATAATGGAGTAAACGAGCAATCGACAGTGCATTCCAAACATGATGGTCATGCGTCCCAAACAGGGTAATATACCGGAAGGACACGTGAGTGGTCTAATGGACCACCGTTAAATAACTCATGCATACAAGCCCCAAGTCAAATGCCAGATAACAAGTGATCAATAATCTAACTGAACAGAAGTTGTGGAGCAACCCATCCTAACCAAATGTACAAATTCCGGCACAAACATTAGGGAAGTGATAAGCAAATGCGCTCGTCCACAATGAAGTGACAGGGATGATTAATCCGCGTGGCAAGACAGAGCAAATTTTCCTAGCGGTAGAGATAGCGATCATAACCGAGTTTCGTGAATCACAAGGAATCAAATGCGAATGTCAGCAAAACGGGGTTACAGAACAGCGTGACAGATAGTTGAGAAAAAAGGGTGCTACATGGTGAGAACATATACTGGAGTAGTGAAGACGATGCAGCTAGCCGGACAAACACGTGCCATACTGTGAGAAAACATTCAAGGACGGCATGAATCGTAGTACAGGAAAAAGTGCAACCAAACTTGCGAGGATATTTTTTTAATACATTAGGCGTTTTCACACACAAAGATGCACGTATTATCATCCACATGAGCAATAAAATTAATCGATGAACAGATAACCGGTCTGAGCTCACGTGGGTGCAGAAACAATATTTACCTAAATCGAAGACAACGGATTACTCTTAAGTGGAGATATTCGTAAAAAGTATGAGAGCACACGCACACGAAAATAGGTGTTAATTTGAATGAACGTAAATGTTTTGCAGATGGAGGAATAATGAAATATACAGTAAGAACGCAATGTTTCATTACTCTATGACTAATAGCAGTATATTTACTAAACTGGTTCATCATTTTGAGAGTAGTTAACAGCTTATTACGCGATGCCATTCACATCTTTGTATTGTTTCATTGTAATTATAACGTCATCAGCCCGGAGATGAATAATATGAGACCATTATTGGGCTTTTTGGAAGTTTTATATAAACTATGCATCTGCAAAGTTTGTAGCGTCCAATGCTTGTGATAAGTTTTGATGACTTTTACTAACCTCTAAACATAATCCGAGAGAATAACGATGTAGTTCCTAAGGTTTAGCTGCCCCGCACATGGAAAGTTGAAGCGGATCCAGGGATGAATCCATCACTTTTCTTTATTTTCACATTTAAAATTTCCCGTTATCTGTTTAGGGCATCCCTGTATCAATTTAAGGTTGCCCATCATCCCGGAATAGAGCTGCATGCTATCAGGAGTGTCCTGTTATCGTTAATAGAGGTAAAGTTTTCAATTTTTGGCTAGCTGTGAACAAAGCAAATTCATTTAATAAGCGGCTACAGTCGACTGACGTAAATAATGGTGGACGTGTTGGGTTTTGTACGACCACTTTTCTCCTCAGAAGAATCTGCTAGATTTTGAAGGCGGTACTGTGATGTGATAGTCGTATATCTCCATTAATTAAATTTACTACGTCTTGTCTCCTTGTACGACATTATATTCCGGTTGAAGCACTAGAATTCTCAGTCACCGAGTCTTCCGGAATGTCTGGAATTGTAGGGGCCCCGATCTGAATCGATCAAAACTGTTTGAACCGGAACACCGGTACTCTGTTTCCACCGGGTTGTAAACCCTGTCTGGTTCTGCGTCATTGCGCACCAAGCCTTTTCAGTTAAAGGCCCAGAGTGAGGCCCCTGTAGTATTTGAAGTAGGTACGGATTACGAATCACGGACACAACGGAAACACTGAATTGTACTAGCACATGTACACTGGAATCTCCCGTCACTGTGACGCAAGAAGAGGTCGGCAGAAGTAGCGGTTCCTTTATTGGAGGAAATCAATGGGATTAAATAACATTTACAAACGAAGTTTATTGGTCGTACATATGTCCACCAATCGCCTGTTTGTATTCGTGACGTCATACGGCCTCTGTCTGGATCTCAAGACTTGTGATTCATCGGCACGATTGGCCTGTGTTTCGTTGTCCGGAACCTGTGACACGAAGGCAATTGGCTGGCGTCAACTGGGAGGGCTGACTCACCACACACCCGTAAGTCAACCTCCTACCCAGGTCTGGAAAGACAAGTAGTATTAATTCTCTCGAGGTGCCTCCCAGTGATACCATTTGGCAACACATTACCGAGTATCTTCGCGACCAATCACAATGATCAAATGGAATTTGGGCACGGGCAGGCTGTGGATCACCATGTGCATATTTCAGGATTACGGAATCCACATGTCATGTTTATCTGAAAAAAGCACCTTGACAACCCAGCGACGACAAGACAGCGTACTAAATCTCACTGGTCTCCGCTAATGACGCCTATCACAGTTTGGTTTCTACCCGCTTCAAGATTATTTATCCAACACGACAGAAATCTCACCCACAAGGTATAGGGAATGTTTCCAGCCCAGCAGTTGCAAAACAACGACCAAGCTTTATCAAAACGCATAGCCTCCGAACTGAACGCAGTTCCTGTGGACGGTAGTGTGGATGATCAATGGATAGAGCTAAAACAATCTCTCATGGGACCAAAAGACACCTCGCAGTTGTCTCTGTCAACATTATTTGACTCGCTTGTCAAGATTCATTGTACGAATGTAGACCTCCACAAACACTTTTTCGACAAGATTGGTTCAGTGATTTTGGACTGCAGCCTAGCCGGTTATTATGCCAAAGTCAAAACTGCGAGTAGTCAACGCACTCGTTTATTTTTAAATATTTAGTAGTTTCCAGTCTAATTGCTAGGAGACGTTTTTTGCAATTTAAATGGTGAAGTTTGGGTACATTTTTTCACATCAAAGGCAATTTAATTTAATTTTTTATCTTGCTTTTGATTTCTATTACGGAAGTGAAAGCAACACTAAAAATAATTGTCGCAGTGCTTGGTCTTTAGACATATAGACAGAAACTAGTGGTAAATATTGTTGAGATAGTTCTGTCGAGCCACATTTTTGCCAGATGTGTTCGTTTCAAGTAAAATACCATACATCCCCAAGTATTTGTTCATATCCAGCAAACATGAAATTGAAATGCACTCGATTATCTCGGCGAGCGGACACAAGAAACGGTCCTTGTGAAAACAATAACCGTATAATCGGTTTGATAGTTTCTTGTTATTAGGCATGAGATGGCTAATAGTTACATAATACGGTCCAGAGGGAACCATCAATTGTTATTTCAACGTCGATACTTGCATGCTTGTTCATTGGATTGACTGATCTATACCACCTACAATTGAACAGTATGAAGTAGGGAAAATGGCTCAATTATCAAACGAATATGGCAACACATAAAACGCAATATAAGTCAATAGCACTTTCAATTTAAACCGTAGTGAATTGAAACTGTGAGGTTACACCAACCATAATCGCACATACCATTTTTCGGACAGTCAATGGGAACTGATTGATTTGAAGTGACTATCGAACTTCACCTTCGCGCACAATCCTCAAGTCATCGATTCAATCATACATTCGGAAGCACAAGATTCAAGTTTCGCTCTTATTAGAGCTCATCAGTAGTTCATATCCATCGTCCCGTCCGGGATTTGAACCCCGGACCAATCGCACGGAAAGCGTATGCGTTACCACTGTGCCAACCAGCTCATACCATGGCTGAACCGAATCGCTAATTCACGTTTGTTCAGTTGTCATCTTAAAGTGATAGTCAGTCAGTTCCAGTTGGCTCGACAGCACCGAAGGGAAATAACAATCTTGTAACTCCAATCGAAAGCCTCCCATCAAGTCAAGACTTGCCATAAACCAAGTGGTAATGCACACGCCTTCCATGCGATGGGTCCGAAGTTCAAATCCAGGACGGGACGGTGGATATGCACTACTAATGAGCTCTAATAAGAGCGAAACTCGAATCTAGTGTTTCCTAATGTATGGTTGAATTATTAAACTGATGATTTTGTGCGAACGTGAAGTTCAAAGGATAATCAGTTCAACTCAGTCAATACCAATTATCCCACACCACTACCCACAAATACCTGTGATTTAAAGGCGAACATTGGTGAGCAAGCAATCAGAACCAACGAGATCAGGTGAAACGGAACCAACATTACTAATCCAGCGGGAACGATGATGTTTATTAGATCGGATGTTTAGAAGTAACGATTATTCGTTGTACACATTGTTTAATTGGTTTAATTTTTGCGATTGAACTAACCACTTCTTTGGTGGCCTTCTAGATGTTGCGAATTTTGGTGGCCATTTACGAGTGAGGTTATGGGAGTTGAATTCCCCTACAGAAACCCGAAAGTTGAACTGAACTGAACTGAACTGAACTGACGGAATATCACTGAAGACTATACCCGCACAAAGAGGAAGTGACTCTTCTGGTCAATCTCGGTATGAACCAGCTGACACAGTGTTAATAAACAAGCCCTAAAATGAGCGAAAACCGGGTCTGCTGCTTCCCGAGTGCACGGTCCACTGGTTATATTGATGATTGTGCGTGAAGATGGAGTCTAAAGGAGGATCAGTCCAAATCAGTTAGCTTATGATTGTTTTTCTGTTTTTGTTTGGTGGACGGCAGCCTGGTTCATTGATTTGTCCCATTGGAAATGGAAGCTAAACTTTTGTTTTGGTTTTACTCGATTAATGTTTCCCCTTTTCACACATTTCGCTTATCTTCGCTCTAAACAAGCTTGTCACAGGGTTTATCTGAGCGATAAGAGTAATTTATTTGGGGGTTAATGCATTCACGAATAAATGGATTGAAAAAACATTCATTTTATTATTTACGGTTTATTTCTCAATCTTCTCCTTTGAACTTTGACTTCCAAACTGCCACCCACTACAATGTTGATCGTTGAATAATTTGTCATTTAACCAAACTTTCAAAGCTATCCCAACAGTTAGATATTACTGTATTTGACCACTAATAAAGTGGGCTTACCTCTTTTGCTCTACTGCCTATTGACTAAATTGAACACCTTCAACAATGCTTCAGTTATACTAAGCCCTCACATCGCTTCCATATGTCGGTATCACGGTATGAGTTGTAACTTTCAGGTACTTTCAGGTTAATGGGTGCACTCCTCGTCCCACTTGAATGATCATCGATGCACAAGCCGTATCTTCGGGTTCGTAAGATAACTGGTTTGATGGAGGGTGCGTGTAGTAATAGATGTATTTACACGTGATCTCAGTTAGCATCGTAAAAGCAAGAGAGAATGGTTCCATGAAGCTTGGAGCGAGAATAACCCAACTGAAACGCTTGCCGGAAATGACGTCATTTGTTAACTTCCGGGTAACCATGAGATGAAAAGCAGGATTCAGTCCATAAGAGTGGGCAAACTGTGAAATATTAAACCGAGGAAAATGAAACACTCGATGAATGCGTATTTTGTGCACACCACCGGCGGTGCTGGAAAGAAAGCTGGTACGTAAACATCTCGCAATTCTAGGTAACTATCACACGTCCGCGCACAGATATTCAGACAGTCTGTTGAGACGTCAAAGCAAAGAATCTATCCAGAGGGCTTAAACATGTAATTTGTGTATCCAGCACCACTCTATCCCTCCCGAGAATAGATTATTCACTGTGTGAATCAGTAAACAGAAACGTGGTCATATATATAT
>UZAN01060074.1:0-10865 GCA_900618425.1 Echinostoma caproni
TTGAGATCGTCAAATTTTCGCTGTCCTTCGTCTCCGAGCAAATGACGCAAAAGCCTTAACCTGTGGCTTTCATCCAGAACAATCAATGGATTTAGCACAGGCGGGAGATCGATATAATTGTTAAACGAAGTTTTCCATTGTTCCCAGGACTCTGAAGTAGGTTGAATGTTACGGTCTATTCAAAATGGAGCAGGTGGAGTAATTCCTGAACTCATGTTGCGACGCCAAATGTTGTATTCAGTAGAACTCGTAATATACACGTAAGTAAATCCTCTTAATTAGCAGAGAACAGTAGCAACGTGATTCATGAAAATTAGCAGAAGCATGTCCTCAGCCGGTACTGGCCGTACAATTAATCTGCAGTCATCCAATCAATACCAAGCATACACGTGGTGCAGTCTGATTGGTTAATGTAATCAAGGTTGCATGTGAGGAACGTCCATGTCACGTGCGTGTATGTCTGTGTCTGTGTGTGTATCGAGTATTGATGTTGCGTGTTCAAGGGGGCAATGAATACAAATGTTATCGAACAAATGCGTTAAACAGCACAACACATAGTACTTCAGCATGTAAAAGTATTGTACGTCAAACGACCTTGCGGGACAGGTTGGAAAGCTCCAAAGAGAGAAAGTCATCCTTAACTTTTTCAATCCTTTACTAACAACGTATCGCTCCACCCCTTAAACCATTAGCCCAAACATTGTCTCGGTAGACTTCCTGAAAATAAAAGTCAATGTGGGAAAGGCGAAATGAATAGGTGCCAAAACAGACATCGTGGTTCATGGCCACTTAGCTTCACGGGAGAAGATATCGGTTAGGGCCTTGATCTCCTAGATTATATCAAGTAAGAAATACTAGGGAAAATCAGGAGTAGATTAGAGAAAGCCATACACGATAATCGATTGGGTAACGTTTTTTCACAACGCATTTCAAACACATCAGCAAACATAATAGAGCGGCTTCAGTATCAGGTGCAGCAGATTATGAGAGCATTCATTAAATCTGCTTTCTCACAGATTTGAAGTACCATTGATAGGGGAGCAGAAAGCATTGTCTAAGTGACATTTTAGAAACTAGGGTGCGCTCGTATTACTTTTTCATTTTTACGAATTGAATTCAATAACTGATGAACTTATGTTATCTGAGTGACCAAAAAACCATGCATTCCTTGGTTTGTGTACACTTTGAACAGCGTGGATAGTACCTACTTTACCTACAATGCCCATGGGTCAGAACATTCACGGTTTCCACTTTTTAATTCGATTTTGGTTGACCATCCTTCAGATCCTCTCTTTGCCCACAATCCTCATTTCAGGCGACCAACTATACAATCAAAACGCATTAGAGCTCAAATTTGTTCAAATATCATTTTCTGTGACAGCCAATCACTTTCTTTGGTTTCCCAGCAAAACAATCCAGTTCCGGACAGAGCACTGGTTTTGTGATTTTCAGAACTGAACAGGTGACAGGCCAAAGAAAGTAAGCTGACCCACTATAGTTCAGCGGGCTTCCAAGTTTTGCGCCCACCGTACATTCGCCAATCTCATGTCTACTGTCCAAAGAACCATCACTTTGTTCTACTGCAGGCTAGAATTGTGAAAAACTTTATCATCTTAAGTAGATGCTGGCCAAATAAGGCCAAAGATTTTTTCCATTTCACCATATCGGCTTATGCAAACTTCCTTTTAATCAACAAAACGGAATTGAATGAGATTTGGTAACTCCAATTGTTTTACCTGCTTAGAGAGAATCCACAATTGCGAATGTCAGGCCCAATTAGCAGCATTGCACACAACTTAAATATGTATACTTTTATGAACAATGAAATGAAGATGCATACCGGTTCATAAATTTCGGATAACTTTTTTCAGTCTTCCATTATATCTTAGCAGGCAGCTGGGTTGTCAGACACAAAACGATTGTATTCTCAAATGCGTCAATTTATTCATCTCCATTCTAAACAGCTTTCTATGAGGAAATATTAGACCATGAGAGGAACTATCTGCAACAAATTATTGAGCTTTAGTAACGCAGATTTTACCCCTAACTCTAAAAGCAACGATTTGATTCTGCATTCGGTCACTATAGCAACGACAATCACTAGCTTTTTTGTCACCCATTCAAATTCACATATATGAGGGTTTATGGACTGAATTATTTCCTGGTATTCCTTATTCGGGATTTCGTTGATTGGCCGCCATGAAGCTCAGGCTTAAGGGATTGAACCTCCAACCTGAAGGTTTTTTATTTGAATCTCACTGGAGACAAACGGTAATGCACATTACGGATGAATCCCAATACGAGAAAAATCGTGTACAAATGCTCTTTGCCGATAGCCACACGAAAACGTTCCATCGCATAATAACCATAATAATAACAATAGTGCGTTTCACCTACGAAAGTAAGCATCAGAATGATGAAAGTGACTCTAAACTCACCATATTTTGAACATCATCGGTCTAAAACGATGCTGCTTTTCTCAACTGTTTGAAAAAATATGATTTCAGCTTATTAAAATAAATGACGTGCTCTTTACGCATCACATCAGCCATGGTTTATGGTTCCAACGAGGGATAAATTTTGGGCCTTATTCTTCACGCGCATAAGTTGACTCATTCTTTGATTTTAGCCTGGGAACACCGTATTCAGTGGACCCCACCTGAAATATCCTCTTCCGCGAGCTTCAGTATTTCAGTTTACTCATTTCTGACCATCATACGTTTAAGCACACACTACATCTCTTAAAATGTGTTTGAGTAGTGCGAAATTACAGCAAGTGATAACCAGACACGTTTGGCTACTTCAGAAACTACGCCAGCGATGACCTGTTAAAATATGTTTAGTCAAAGATCAATTTTCACTCATTCGAAGGTCGTGCCACCAATATTGAGCTGAAATCGTCAGTCCTTTTTGGAAGTCAAGATAACAGTTTTGCCTTTACCAAGAACAACTTCGCTGGAAAACTATTTTAGGATGTTTCTGTATCACTAGTTCATGGATTAAATAAAAACAAACGAATAATGTGATAAAGCGCTTTGTATATGCATGAACAGTAAGCAGGAAGTACCGCTGAGTCGGATGGCAGTAGTATTCAGCTGAAACAAGAAAACCGAGAGCCAATATAGACCTCGTTCTTTTAATCCGGTTGTGACCACTTTCGAAAAAAAGACACGGATTATAGGAAAACAGGTTATTCTGATGTGGAGGGAAATACCACCATACAGCAATGTTGTTTGATAATCGTTGCAGAGAAGCACTTCTTATTTTTATCATCTTAAAACAGTCCATGACTGTGGTCGTTTTCTGTGGTGATTCTAGCCCACGGGATAACGCCACCTATGGAGCGACGCGTTACAGTTGCTGGTCGATGAGCCATAGATCAATCGGAAGTCGTGCGGTTCAGACAGAAGCCGTATGACGTCAAGAACCCAAGTAAGCCATTGGTGGACGCCTTCATAACCAAATAAAATTCCTTTTTACATGTTATTTGATCTCGTCTATTTTGCTCAACAAAAGAACCGCTACTTCCGTGGACTTTATATTGCGTCTCGGTGACAGGACTTTCCCGCGTACGATTGTTAGTGTAATTTTGTGTTTCAGTTACGACCGTGATTCGTGACCTGTAATTCGTATCTACTTTGATTACTAGATTTCCTCCAATCAATTAATTTTAAATCACTGATTTTGCTGTCTTTGAACCCCGTTTTGCGTTTGCCTGAAAAAGTGTACTCAATAAAACCATGTATTTGAGGATATGAAAGAAAACTTATTCATGATTTCATTTTTACTTTGCGTAGTCGAAAATGCGTTTCTATAAATACTTTTGTCAACTACTGGTGCAGGCAATTTAAAGTAAAAGAACATCCCTTACACGTGTATATAACTCACTTGCCAACATGTGTAAGCGATATACATGTGCGACTGCTTGCACAACTTTTATTTCGTCACCACGTTTGTCGGGTTTGTTTCAGAGTCAGTCTCAAAGAGGGCACTCACGGAACGGTAGAAGAATTAAACGGGAAAGGGGTTGTTGTTGTTGTTGTTGTCATGATTTACCATACGATACAACTCAATCCCTTCCCATAAAAAATCTGTCATCTGTTCATTATTGAGTTTGCTTAAAGTTGCCTAAACATTCCTGTTTTCGTCAGCCGGTTGACAGTTGGGAAAATGTACTGCTTTAATTCTCCTTGTTGATTTGTGCTGACTTTTGCATGTTGCAGTTAACGCGAATAGCAGCATTGTTCACCTACACCGGAATAAAAGATCATTGAGCACAACTCGATCTTCTCAATCCGGTATGTCATCTACCTCACCGGATACAAATTAAGCGAAATAAAATAAAGGTAAACGAAGAATAAATCCATATTGTTGTTTTGTCATCCGGACCAAAATGTATCGGCATCCATTTTCAAATACTAAGTTTCATTTGTTTACTCATGGAACTCAAAGCATCTTCAGTTTCTGCAAGAATAAAACAAAAAACAATTTATTATGATTGTTTCATCAATCGACATGCTAAAACACTTCGTGTAACTCATGGAACATTGAACAGCGTGCATAAATGCCGATGTGCGAGAAGAGACTGGGAGGTGATTCGTGAATGTTCAAACACGTATTGTATACTGAATGGTAATTTTCGAGAAGGGTGAAACATCAACTGGCACTTCCTATTAAAGCTATTCAGATAAGTGTCCCTGGAAGGATAAGAGCTTTTATAGACCCCCTCTGGATAGTGTTGCCGGTATGCGATTAGGCTAACGCAGTTCGCCACATCGAAAAATTGGGTCCACTGAATAAATCAAATTTATCGCGCGCAAACAATTTGCCGTATGCAATCACTTCTCTTTTGGAATATACAGACACTCAATAATTGCACTCAGCCTTGACAAATTTTATACTGAATTCCTTAAACAGAAGTAAATACAATATGATAGGCAGCCAAACGATTGTCTAGTTACTCACGAAATTCCAAACAGTGGTGGACGAGGATACCATTTGCTACATGCGAACAATATAGGCAAGTTACTTCCCATCCCGTCCGCCTCTGCGCATCCGAAAGGAAAAATAAAATTCTTCTTTACTTTGAAGTAATTTTTCGACCGGGAGTTCCGGATATTGCAAAATGTTTTACACTGATAAGGGATGTTTTTGGTAACTGCTACTCTTCAAATGCGTTTGCGGAAGTCACATTTTTCACAGATGAAGTTTGGTTGATTTTCTCGCTTGGAATTGGTAGTAGAAACCTGTTAGACTTAATTAAATATTATTTTTTCACTTTTATACAGTCTCTGAGGAAGTCAAGTTCAATGTCAAATTCGTTTGATAACCGCGTAGCAGCTGAGGTTTAATCGAAAACTTTTCCCTGTATCAGAAACAGGGACAAGTTAGCTACCTCGATATTCGTCACTAGTGGTTAGGGTGTACTGTGTTTTAGAGGAAACTTGCAATCAACTTAGTGGACTTCATGCTAAAGCGACCGCCTGCAGTGCTCCGAAATGAAGAACGGCAAATTGAACATGGACGAAATGAAAGTACGAAAGTAGGATACCTGCATAAAGTCTATGAGTCAATTTAATGATTAAATTCTAGTTACGTTTTCTACTGTGACCATGTTATTTCACAACTGATGCACCAGCAACCATCGTCAAAATTCACGAAATCGTACATTTTAATGGCATAAGGCTGATAGAAGCAAAAATATAAGTGGGTATTGTATCAGATATGTTGCCGCTGTTGTGGGGCAATATCATGTTCAATCCCGTGAATGAGGCTGGAAAACCGAAGCATTGAGAGGAACGAATGTAATGAAAATCAGGATGTTACACGAGTTTGGTCAATACCTATATATACATATATATATAATGTCAATAATTTTATAAAATGTATAAAACTCAGCGAGTTATAACAAATGTTGAACTGTCATCCGAGTTGTTAATCAAGCAATAATATTTGACCGGAGAAAATGTTATTTACGAGAACATAGGTGATTGATTGACAAATAATGTTTTACCTCGATCTATTTTAGATAGCTTGACAGACTCCGTTTAACATGACCATTTTGATCAAATGTTTGCACCCGTATCTTTAGTTATTTTTTAACCTTTTTTGTTTTATTCGGTTTTCCAATTTATGCAGTCTTGTAGCTGCCTTATATTTTTTATTTTTCATCCGTACATCTAGGCAAAAACAAAATCTCATAGAAAAACTTTTTCGACACAGTAGTACAAGCACTAGTATTGTAAAACTATCAGTCTCATTTATCCTGAAAATTAGGAATTCAGATCTGATGATTTTTTATCACATTCATTTTGGTGAAAAACTAGAGCCAAATTGATCTTACACAAATTATCTCGACATTATTCCCTCGTGCAATAGAACAATGAAATAATGATATCATGCTTTATCATGCTGGTTTAATAAATGAAGGTTATGAGATACGATATACAACAGCAGTGACAGACTTCATTCAGCTGAGGTCCAGAAACCTTGCTTGTAACTCAGCATATATGTGCAACACCTATCCGGTAACAACAAAATCATGTGGCTTTTTATTTTGCTTCAGATTCTTCTTGTTTCTCGCCCAGTTGCTAATGCCCATCACCGACTTTGTGAAGGTCGAGAAACTCTGTTTCGCCCGCTGGTAGTTTTTGAACCTTGACACCGGGGCCAAAAAACCTAGCACCGTTTGTTGATGAGAATCACACCAGTCAGCACAAGTTTGCCCTGTCNGCCCTGTCAGTTGTTTTGTTGTTCTTATTCTTCAACAACCGATTACTTCCGGGCGCTCGTTGATTTTGTACTGTCCGCGAGATGTGAATTCCGCACTCGTGTGATCGCGTACGACAAGCTGCACGTTAACAGAACTATTGTTTTCTTTTCTAACCAATTTTTCTTCAAGCGATGGTGAAACCATGACATCGGTTGTTCTGACTGTCCTATATCCTCCCTGGCACGCACGCGCACATACACACACGCACAGACTCCAGTGTTCGCATCGACATTTTACCTTTGCACCAAATTAGTGAATATACACAAGCGATCATTAGCACCAGGCCCAGTGAACAGATCACCGCTGTTCCTGTCCGTCAACTATTGTGAAATCGCTTCTTTTGAGAATTGCAAAAACCAATGACGAAACAGGATATACAGTGTGCGCAAAAATTAGAGGATGACTGGAATGTTTCTGTTAGTTTCTGTAAATTACGGTAACTGCTGCCCTTTTTAGTGATCAGATAAGCCAATCGGAAAATGTGAATTTTTTACATCTGAATTATTACAACACTATTATTCATGAACGTAGTCAAAGAGGGTGCGGTAAAACTGACAGAACAGTTGGTTCATTACTTATACCAATTATTGCATCTCACCAGAATACACTGATTCCATTTCATTCCAGAACGTCAATGCACGCTGATCTCATACTGTTGACAACGGTTTGTATCGTGCAAGGGTTAGAATTTTTCCTACTCTGTGATCGAGACAACTTCTGGTTAAGTTGGAAAGCTATACGCTTTTTAATTTGGTACCCACAACTGGCCAGCAATCCTTAGCAGTTCTTAGTTGGGTTTAGAAAGACACTGAAAGACGGATAAAAATGGAATACTACTACACGATGCACAGCAAGCGTGTTGTGATGCATTTATGTTTAAAAAAAAATGCTGACCTAACCATTTTCCTGTAACTAAATGCAAACAGAAACGTTCAAGTGCCCTTTTTATCGGTCTTCAAATCAGGTATTCCGTTGAGAGTTACCACATGGCTTATTCGAGCTGTGTGAAACGTAACTCAGACTATAATTTATCGTTTCTCGGTATATTTGTACCTATCTAATACCATTTGTTCTTTTCAGGTACCATGCTATTAGTTATTATTAACCGATCCATCTCACCACTAACTTGCTACCACTTCCGAAATTCAAGTTAAGAATCCAATTTATTCGTTCGTTTTAAGTAAACATAAAGTTTCACTTTACTTTGGCATAAATGCGATTAACTTGGATTCAAAGATACCGCATTTAATAAATGGACAATTATGATAAGGAGCGAGAACGCGTAGCAAAAGTAGAAAATTTCAACACAACTTTGTATGAGATTGTGAATTGAGAATAGCTGTGTTTCGAGTGTACAAATGTTTAAACTTAAAGCGGGTGACAGAAGTGGAATTGAAGTAAAGGAGAGAGAGAGAGCTGAGTGAAAAGGATGTGATACATCAGGCAAAATTGAGTGACACATGGTTACACGCCTTAAGGTGTTGGTTGATAGGGGAGTCGATCATCGCCACGTAAGAGACAGCCCCAGATCTAGAGATGTTTTTCAGAGAGAATCTGATCAACAGAAAATCCTTAGACAGTTGATTGGGGAATATAAAGAGGAACAGTGGTTCCAATAGCATGAGACGCAAATGAAAATAAATTTAGAAATTGCATACAACAGTACTCTCATATGATGAAGGCATTAGATGTAAAAATGTGGTAGAACCATTGGAGGCCAGCAGACGAAAAACGTCCCAGATATTTGAAGTGCTGTGACCTTTCAACGTTTAACTTATTGATCCAGATCTTGGGGACAGATCATCCGGAAAGTTTTGATGGCCTATGATTATTGAAAAACAAAACCTCAATGCATTTGGTTGGGTTAAAATAAAAATTAACATCATTGAACTATTCAGAAGTGGAATTTGTGGTTAATTGATTGGGATTGTTGTTGTTGGCAGTGTTGTTGTTGTTGTTGTTGGTGGTGGTGGTGGTGAAGGCACCATCAACACTACGTCATTGACATATTTAAATGTGAAAGCAGTTGGGGTGATTGGTCAGTTTTGAATATAAAGGGAGAACAGAAAAAGGGGTTAAATTGCTCCGTGTAATACACCTTGGTTCACAATGACACTGGAAAATTAATACTATTAGGACTGTTGAATTTGCCTCATCCGGTCTCGCATCCAATTCAACAGATGTGTCGAGAGATTAGTTTTCTGTAGCAGTGTCATTAGGGTGTTTCTATCAACCGGGTTGAAAGCGTTTGCGCAGTACACGAACAGTTTTATGGTTTTGGTCGATCGTGGATAAAAAGGAATATGTAAGACAAACAAACGCACCTACAACAAAGCGACGCTTACAATGGGCAAGCTGATTGAATACGCAAAATCAGGAGCAGAGGATAGAGCCTTGGTAATAATTCGCCCATATATCTCAAGTAGTACTAAAGATGAAGCAATTGGCAGGAACTTACTTTCATTTTCTTGGGTACTGGAGAGTTGCGAACATCGGGCCTGCCCTCTTACAGACATGTATTAAAAATGAACGAAACAACGTGTGTGAGGTGGTTCGCACATGATTTAGGACCACTGGGAACAACCCACTAGGACCAGAGGATCTATCGCTTCTGAAAGAAATCAGCTGCTATAAAAGTTCCTCTGTTGTTACAGTCTTCGAAGGATGGAGATCAAAGGCCATTGTGCTTGGCGTGTTACTCTATTATCATAACAGCTTGCAATGCGAGTAAATTGAGTGCCCGTTTGCTGTATCAGATACATTATGGTGTAGATTGAAGCTAACGCAACATGAAATCAGGTTGATCGGTGTAGTTTATCGCCCTCCTTGATCACCAGATTCATCAAATTAGACTTTATTGCAAACAATGTATTATTTCTTGTCATTGAATTTCACCCAAGTTCTAATCAAGGGTGACTTGAACTGCCCACAGTTGAGCAACATGATGATTTCATGTACGCCGTTTGAACAAAACTTCATGCAGTTCATCCGTTGTACAATCATGTGAAGGGACCTACCAGGTTTGGATCCAACCAATTTTCGTTAATTTTTGATTTAGTACTGACAAGTGAAGAATTGATGGTAAAATCATTTGCAAACTCAACTCTGTTTAGGAGCAGTGATCACGCTGTATTACTGTTCGATATGTTTGCAATGCATCAGTACCAACAGTTTCTTTGGATTGCTTTCACATCCTAACTTACTATGCAAGAATAAACACCCTGGCTCATGAAATCCAGTGGATCTCCCCTGATATAGGATGTAATCCTCTGGAATCCTGGAGGGAATTTACTAACAGTACCACAACATCTGTGGCTACTATTACAACAGTCAAGCGTCTTTGTGAACGGACTGTTCGAGAATCTGCCATCCGTAGTCGAACTAGGACATGGATAATGCAAACGGACTTTTACTGGAGAGAGTTCAAACGTTGTCCATGCCCCAGCGCTTAAGAAGCTTACAGTCTCCTTCGAAACCATTGTACCTATTCGATGCGGGAAGACAAACACGCTTATCATGATGTGCTGGCGAGGAAGTTTATTGCAAACCCTAGGCTATCATACAAGCATGTAAATGCTTCCCGGAAAGTCAAACGTGGGGTTCCGATACTAAACTTAGCAGGACAACAAAGTATGTTACATTAATGCTTAGACTAAAGTACGCTCAAGTGATCAATGCGCCTAGTAATACTGGGTTAGTACTTCCCTGTTTGCTGAAACATATTCAATATCCATTTCTGACAGATATTATCTTTTCTCCCGAAAGGATAAAGGCAAAGCTCGTGGTTTTAAAGAAATCATCAAGGGTCTGGATAGCATGCATCCACAAGCCCTTATTGCCCTGGTAAGGCACATAGCCGATCTATTAAGTGGACTATACCAAAAATTCCTTGAAGATACTATGCTTCCTCAGTTGTGGAAAAACAGTGTTATTTCACCAATTAACGAAGGTGGATTCCGTAGTGACCCATCCAACGACCGTCCTGTCAGTCTTCTTAGAATATCAAAAGTCACGGAATCCATTGTTACTATCCCCAGCCCAGTACGGGTTTCGGAAAAATCGATCATGCGCAACTAACTCGATTTTGGCTCGG
>UZAN01060081.1:0-10859 GCA_900618425.1 Echinostoma caproni
TTCAGTCCGAGTTCAAGTTCGCGCTGTTCAATTCCGGTTCCTATTCGAGTATTACAATTTCCCATCCTTCAAAGTAACGCGAAGTAATCTTGGTTCCCCAGTGTGAGGCGAGGACGGTTGACGAAAGAGGCGTACGACGCTTATTGAGTGAACGTCAATGCTCATTTGAATACATAATGTAGTCCAGTGATCAAGCTCTTCCATTTCTTCCCTTCACTAGTCTCTAGACGAATAGTGTCAAGTCTAAGTCGGCTAGTTGCAAGTTTTGTGACCGGGATAATAAGCTCAGAACTGATGAGGATATACAATCAAAAGTGAATAGGTAAAGTAAGCAATTTTTTCATTCACGCGCGACTAGAAAAATATGTGAAATGTCATTTTTCTTTTCCATTCTTCAAAAGAAACTCACGAGAACGGAGTTTCTCTTATCCAATTCATGGGTGCAGAAAGAAATCAAATGTTTTTCATTTCGCCTGTTCGTCAAGCTTGGCAGTTTGTTTGCAAACGTTTCATCACCAGCCAAGGTGACATGATCAGTGCTTGTGAAGTGGCAGTGTTGTGCTTGTGCGCGTACGTTTATGTGTTCTTCTCCATCGACTATTTTTGTCCCTTGTTCTCACTGTGTTCGACTCGGTTTGTCGTTAAACTGGTGCGAGAGGGTGAGAGTAGAAGGGGATGGGATTGTCCGTCGGCCCTGATTGCCGTTTCGCACCATTCGCAGGTCACGAAGTGACCTTTTTTGGTTGCGTCATTTGATCCTTCAGTTGCATTGGCGTGGATAAGTGATCCAGTTCGATGTGCCTGTTTATTGAGTTGAGGTGATAGTGTCTGGTGAAACACAAGAAAATGCGACGGGCGAATCTGAAATTGTACAGAATTTTTCGCAGACCAGTTCCAGGACCTGTTAATCCAGCATGAAACCGGACTATGTCTATTGAGAACTCCACAAATAAAAAACTTGCGTCAGACTGCAAGACAAAACGCAAGTTATGAATGTGATTGAGAGAGAAACCAGGTGCACTTGAGACAGTGTAGGAAGCCAAGTGCAAGCAGAATGTCAGTGGAAGTTTCGTCGAGCCTGGCTCAAAAAGGATCTTGTAAAACAGGGAAAGAAAAGCGTGAATTGAACAACTTTTGGAAGAAGGACGACAACAGGTGTGCGTACGAAGTCGAACTCGATGAATGGCGCTAGGACAATATCCGGACGTGACAGAGTTATCACCAAAATACCTCCAAGCCAGCTGATCAAAAATCAATTGTGAAACCTTAAGAATATATCAATCGGAGACAGATATGTCTGAATGCTCAAAAGCACTTTATAGCTGGCTGCATGCAGCATTCATTTTCACTGAAATGAAGAAGTATGTATAACGAGGAGGCTCTCACATTTATGAGTAGTGTTGGTCCTCCGAAAAGCGTTGATTGGATTTCCACGGCATCCACGAGTGTCCTAAAGAATGACTACAGTGAGAATACAAATTCTGCAGCAACTCACTCGCATCAGATGCCACGTGCCTGGTCGGTCTATTATCGATTTCGCCATCATTGACAGTCCCGATGTTTTCACTGATCTGCATTTCAAATGTTGGCCATGTAAATCGTTTTGACACAAGTACAGTCAGCCCGTTCCATTTCAGTGACTTGTGTTCTTCCTATTCAGGGGCGTACAGTTATAGGAGGAACACAAATACCTGTTGGGCCAAGCAAGGGACTTCGTTCACCAAACGTGAACAACCAGTGTTCGAAGTCAGCGATACACTCGCAAACAGCAAGATAACAAATGAGTTGGGAGCAAATAGGGACCGCAGTAGTGACACAACAAAGCCACGTAATTACAGAGGACACTCACCAGTCGAAGGATAATGGTACGGATGGGATCGATAGGTAGACACGCAAGGACACGAGTAACGGGTATCAGACAATCAGAGACTATGACTAACACGAGGGATCACGCGGTGATCAAGGTCAAAGTAGGAATGCGGATAAAGAACGTGTGCACATAGGATCGGAATGAGAGTAATTGAGAGGGGGAACTACAGTAGTCTCTCCTTGGACCAGAAAAGGATTTTCTTCACGCAATGGTTTCTTCAGTTGTATTTGGCGAGGTTTGAGTACATCCATTTCCACAGAGGAAGGACAAGAATGAAAGTATTCATTTTTATCTTCAATTTCGAGTGCTCTCGATCGGCTGCCGGACTACATTACAAAACAGCGAGCCACACAGGAAGAGTCGGAAACAATGTGCAGAACTAGTAAGTTAGATGAATAAAAAGGAATGCAGGGGAATATCGACCCCGTGGTTAGGCAATTTAGAAACCCAACTAAAAACAATCTAAGAATTTCGGTATGCGGAATGCAGGGATGTGAAGGAAAGAAATGTCGAATATATGTTCAACGAAAGCGTTGGAGCATGAAACAAAGTGGTGAGGTGGAGATCGGTACGGAACCAGTTTGATGGTATCAGCTCTACCAGGTCAGTTCAGCTTGCATCAAAATTGTCTTTGAATCCAACGTTTTCATTTCATCACGTTCAGGTGATTCGAGAACATTTAATACGAGATTCGCATGGGGTTGCGCAGCTGTCCACTTTTCCAATAAACCAGAAAGATTTGTGCATAATTTGTGTGATAGACATCTGTCTTCTATAGAAATGGAGGTCTTGTCACTGGAATGGAAGTTTTGTTCTCCCTCGAAGAGAGATAACTAATTCGATTGGGAAGTGCGATTTGAAAGTCTGATGGACCAAACGAAAGATCTGATACCTAACTCAGACGACTATTTAGAAAGGTTTAAAATTCTATTGGTAACAAGCTGCTGTAAATACCGAAAGGTTCAAACGCACCACCGCGGTCCACTTAAGCATCAGCATATAAGTGCTTTGGTGGAACTCAGGAAGAACAAAGATATCATACTACGGAAACCGAATAAGGGCACATGAGTGGTGGTCATGAACAAGGATGATTACATTCGAAAGCTTGCTGAGCTAATTTCGGATGATCAAAAGTTCTCAAAATGCAACAAAGGAAAGGGCGAAACTGAAAAGACGGAGGGAGTAATCACGGATTTACTGAAAGCACTAAAGATACAAGGGTTGTCTACAACACATTTGAGAAAGTGAAACCATGTGGGTCTACTATTCCTCAATCGTATGGTCTTCCGAAGATTCACAAAGAAGGAGTTCCAGTTAGACCCATTATGGTAATGGTGAATTCACCATATCACGCAACGGCACAATGGTTGGTTGAACTACTAGGACCCATCCGTCGTAGACTCGCCACGAATAGTCTCCGAGACAGTTTGCAGTTTGCAGCCAACATAGAATATATGGATTTGAAAGACGAAATGATGTTTTCCTTGGATGTCGTTTCATTGTTTACCAATTTACCCCTGCTGGAGACAGTGGAATTCATCTGTGATCACATGGAAACTCTAAATGTAAACGTTGGTATTCCAGTCACAAACCTAATGGAACTGTTACTACGTTGTACGTGTAACGTCCAGTTTCTGTTTATTGGTACTATCTATCTTCAGATGGACGGCATCGATACGGGACGCCCACTCGGTCCGTTGCTAATGGACTTTTTCGCTGCTAAACTAGAAAGCGATACATTGAGCTCAACTGTTACGGGATTAACACGCGACAGTAGGTATATGGATGATATCTTCTGTGTAACCGATCGAGAAAATAGCATCCCACGAACACTGGCATTGTTTAATGGAGCTCATCAATCACTGAACTTCACCGTAGAAGTGGAAACTTACAACATGTTGCCCATTTTGAATGTTGCCGTGTCTAGAATAGAAGGTGGATCAGTATAACAATGGATCCACAAAAGGAAAACATAGAATGGTTAATATAGCAACTTCAATAGTTTCGTTCCTGTAAAGTACAAACGTAATCTAGTTCGGTGTCTCGCTTTCAGAGTCCATAAGCTTTGTTCAGAAGACACACTAGATGAAGAATTACGCTTCGTCCACCAAACTATGCAGGACAATGGTTATCTGGAAAAGTTTACTGACAAGAATATTCAACCTTCTGGGGAAAAGGAAGGCCCCGACACCCTGACGAAACTGACCTCATCCATGTTAATTTATTCTTTTAAGTGCGTCTGTGGTGCATGTTACATATGTCGTACGGTAAGGCGTTTTTTTCAACCTGTTAAGGAGCACCACCGGCGATGGTTAGGTCAGGGGAAGACCAGCTGTATCTTAGGTACGATCGCGGGTCATCTCGTAGACACCGGACACAAGATCGAACCGGAGAAAGCTTTCGATGTCGTTTATCACGCCCCCCTCAATCGATCGAAAGCGGCCCGTGTTTGGACACTGATCATGACCGAGGCGATCGCCCAAATCTGTGTGCCCCAAAACGACTGGTTCAAGCGCTTCAATTGTCCTGGCCCAGTGCGAAAACCAAAACAGAACAGAACGTGTTCCTTGACCCAAATGGCGAAAGACCACATCCATTGACACAGTAAACGACCCTACACACACACAAACACACACATCCCCTAACGTGTACATACATTATTTAAAAAGGTGATCGCCAATAGGCTGCTTGCATTCTCGATATCAATAAGCTTCGGTTTGAACCGAATGGCTTCAGATTAGTAGGAGTAAGTGGCCTGTGGTTTGTAATTGCGAAAACGAAATCATCCTACCGTGGTTGGCGTTATTTCATAGGCCAGGATAAACATAGATCCAGTGAAAATAGAATAATTATTGTTCCTTTCACCACCGGTATTGAACCATTATTATTACAACTAAGATTATTCTATGAGCATACTGGAGGATTGATTTGTTTATCTGCTGATGAACTGGCCTTTTAAATGAGGCGGGATAAAAAAAGTTGGGAAGCATTGGACAGCTGTTTTGACCTGATTAGGTCTGATCAGCAGTGCGAATCTATCGACCCAACTGCGAATCGAATCCGGGACCCCATAGGTACGACGCAAGCAAACTAACCGCTCAGTCACCGGGTAGCTGATCACATCGTTTTCACTTTTCCTTTATATGATATATCACAACCAATCTTTGCGAACTTGTTGCGGGCATTACATCTCACTTTTCAGTTCACTCTTCGTTTGCTCTGTACACGACAAAATCCACTGTGAAAATAATAAGTTTCATTTCAATGTAAAATTGAATTGTTTGACGAAAATGTGTTCGCCGAACCTTTTCTGTTTCCATCAATGCATCTTATTCTTCTTCTATTCTTTAACTTTCTCTTGTTGAAGACATGATGGTAAAATCATTTTAAAGGAAGCTACTGCTTAGTCAAAGTAATTACACATGATATAAATAAATGGAGAAAGCTGGGCGGTGATGATGGAATTTGAACTCAAGACCTACGGGACTGTAAGTTAACAACTCCTACTTGTTGAATACAACTTTGAGAAGGTAAGCGAACAGGATGTATACACTTGACTTCCATCTCGTGTTTGGCCATGATAATCAATATTTATCGACGAGATTTACATTCTGTGCAAGAAAATCTACGCAAAGATTGGAGATTGTTCGATTCCAAATAAATGTGTTCCAACAAACAGAAAGTTTACTAACTGATCGCCCAAAAGTGCGCAAAATGTACCAGAGAATTATTTTTGAGTGCCAAATAGAGACAGAAAAAGACTAGATTCTTCCCCGTGCACGTGATCCATCCTCAATGCCTTGTTTTAATTATGGGTACGACAAAGTGTGATGCTATGTTTGCACAATAAGACAACCGATCGGAAACCGAGTAGTGTGTTCTTCACTTTGTATATGCCTTTCACCCAAAAACAATGCCGATTTCGCTTTGTCACTGATTCACGATGGTGTTCACATTTAAAGGTCGACAATAAAAGGAGGTAGCTTAGTAGGTGACAGCTATCTGATTGCGAGGACAACAGTCTGTCCAAAACATGTTTTTGTTGTGTATTGAGAGCTAACAGACAGTGATACGGTCACCGAAACAAGATGTTTTTTCGTTCCCGTGCTCTGCACACAAAATCTATTGATAAATCGTTTGCTCTTATTCAGCTTTCCGTCTAACCCAAATGCCAGTGTTATTCGTTTTCCCCTATCGAATCGGTTTCGGAAAAGTTTTGATAGGTTCAGTTAGATAAACTTATTCTGATTGGAAGAAAACTGCTTGATCCTTTGCAGTCAAATTATCAATAATCTTGTGAATAGGTTTGTCTCCATTTTATTCTTTCGGATTGGTTGCACGTACGACACCACTTTGAGTGATTTTCCACTCATCAACTTAAACGACCAAGCTGAGCACTGGGTTTATCCTGATTATATGGGTGTCTTACAACATTCAACTACTTCTATCCAGTATGAGTTACATCCAGGCAACAGTTAATTTTTCAAGTGATTGCAGTTCTCATAACCATTCCCAAATAGTAATGCCAAGAATCACGGTGAATTCAACGAATTGAAATGCAAAATTCTGTCCCTTCCTAGGTCTGAAATTAAATCAGGACCTAGGCCTAATCACTCAAGGAAGTTTAAGCCCCGGAATGTACATGCGTCTGAAAACCATTCAAATCGTCAATTCATGTCTAGAACGTGATCGCAAGATGCAGGAACATCCACAAAGAGAATCTACCGAGATGCTATTCAGGAGCTTCACTCTAGCATCCGCGTGGAGTGAATACAACCATTCGGTCCATGTTTCACCCAATTCTCTTCATTGTGTCACATTATCATGCAGAAGTCTATCCATCCATGTCGGGCGCTGGTAATATTATCATTCTGCGTCAACTTCAGTAGACATCTCTTCAAATTCAGGATTCAAAAGGCTGACTAGAACCGCAATGTTAACCTTTTGCAGTCAGAAAATGCATCAATTTGGACAAAAGGAGCACCTTCATGCAAATAAAATTCATAATCAACTTTATATTTAAATATTCCCGATTGAGTCGTCTTGAAAACACAAGTTGACAAATATATCCATTCTCGATAATACAATAACAAACTATAATAGATAGTACAGACGGTGAGAAGATACGTAGCAGCGAAGGAAATCAGAGTTTCGAAAGCGATGATGTAATTGTGATAATTAGTGTGTATGTGTAGACGAGGGAGGGTGCTTGTGCAGAGGTGAGTAAGCGGATGAATGAGAGTTCATAAACGAAGGCTTCGTTACCAGATTTTAAGTGGGCGGCGACTTCCATCCGTCTGCACAAGTACCCCCNCCCCCCCCCCCCCCCCCCCCCAAAAAAAATGGACTGTGGTTTTTGCACACTGCCCGACTGGCTTTTGAATCACGTTTTCGTTCGCCAAAGGCTTCACTTTTGAATTCTCCAAGAAAATGCATTGGCTTTGCAGTATTCCACCAAAACGCTAATCATGTCTTATTTCTTTATTGTAAAGGTTATTGTTTTGTGATTTGTATGGCATGCAATTCATACTCAAAGGTGCGTGAAACATATATGTATACATTTATATTGAATTACTACCAATTCTTCTAGTTTTTAGATGCAATCAGCGGGTCGGTTTCTGTGGAAAACTGGATTCGATTGATATATTATTTCTATGTTCTCCGAGCGTTTTAAACAGTTAGCTCCAAAGTGTCCTTAATGGTTTGGTTTGAATAATTCTATGACAGACAATGGACAGTATTGCCCCGGAATGCCGTTGTACCAACAGACACTATGTTGTTGATATTGTTTCGGTGTGGGTCCCGCTCCGTTTAGAGCTTGTTTATTACTCATTTACTATACATATTTTTCTAGTTTTAATTAGTGCTTTTATTCTCCCGTTAGGGACACAAAAGTGCGTAACCTAAGAAATTCCCGAAGAAGACGTATCAATTTTACAATACTCTTTAACTGCCTTCACTAGCCAGTATGGTTCTTTCGGTTAGCTACAAAAAATCGGTGTCGGTTACGGTGAATGAAGACGAATGTTGTCACAGTCGATGCACATCGTAATCTTTCTCACACATTATAATAAAGTGGGACATAAAATGAGATATACTGTCTTCCTCGTACAAACATGCCAATTTACTGTGTTCGACTACGGTTAACATGATGGTGGTACTGAATATACGAGACACAAGCACATACGAATGATAGACCCGCATTCCTCACGCATTATCGCTGCTTTTGAACATCCCGCCCGCACACGGCTACTTGATTTGGGCTACTTGCATTGATCACTCGTGCATGCATCACCTGTTTCATATCTGAGTGAGACAGGACGTCATCAGCCACCCGCATATACACAGGCGGAAAGGCGTTGATCAGACCGAGTTGCTGGCTGGGTTCAACAAACATATTCAAGACTCATTTATGGCAAACTGGTTGGTCCTGGGTGGTCCCTTCATAGTCAAGGGAAGGAAGAAGAATGTCTACCACCACCGATGAGATTCATTTGGGCCTGAAGTTCAGGTAAAAAGGGAATCAGTTGGAATGCACTCAATGCATACTTGAATAACTTACCATGCTTCTTCTCCGCCACTGTTCGTTACACCGCCGCCACCACTACGACCATTGGTGTCTGCAATCATCCCAACAACCACTTTCTCGTTGATTTATCAGTCTTGTTATGAACGCTCAGCTGTAGAGCAAGTGCCATGAGTGGCTGGTTTTACACTTAGACAGGTGAATGAAGCACACAGACATGTCAGTCGAACGATCGTTTGCTTACCAACGAGTTGACGTATTAGTGCATCATGCGTCCTTGAAAGTTTATTTCTGGGAAATCAGGCTCTAAAAATGAACAAGAAAATTCTTCCTGGCTTGGTACAAAGCTACAAGAAGCTCCAAACGTATGACAAAGGAGAAATTTGCAACACCTTTAATCAAGCTAGGGGAACATGAAAAAATAAAGACGTAAAATGGATAGATTGCAAATATAAAGCTGAAAGCCCTGTTACAGGTCTTGATACGGCTGAATTTTACCAACATTTGAACAAGAATCGTGTTATCGCTTGAACCGAGAATACTGCTTTAAACAGTATGCAGCCGTTTAATTCCCTTCCCAACCCCCACCATCCGCGAGTGACCTTTAAAATAGCTGATTACTTAAATATGTTCACAGTTTGTTACATCTGTGACATGCAAGCGTATGGTTCGGAGTCATTAAAAGCCACTGTTTGATCTCCACTGCTGGATATCTATTGATAAATCCACAAGAAGCTTGACGCATATTCATTTGTCACAATTCGGTAGAACAGAGAATTTCCTGTACAGTGCAATCATTGTTCACCAAAATATGCAAGAAAAATATAAAGTAACTAAAGAAATCATTTTTCCTTGATTAATCAACTAGTTGAAACATCACAGTGCGCATTATTGGTTCTATACACGGCTGGGATACATAATTGCACCTAAATAACCGAATAATGAGCGCCTGTTATCGTACATTTTGGTCCCTGCTTGGTCGTGACTGAAGCCAAGGACGGAAGTTTGGTACACTCGGTCAGAGTGATGCCGGAATGTAAACACGGGCGTGTCTGTGGTGATCCAGGCCTACAACGATGGCGCCTACCCTGGAGCGGCACATTACAGTTTCAGGACATTGGCGATCGATCAAGTTTGAATGTTGAAGTCAATAGCACGTGCATGGCTTCTGAATACACGTCATCGGCGGATGGTGCCAGCCAATCCGACAATACAGACAGAAGCAAGATTATGCAAGCAGTGAGGCAATCCAATTGGTGGATGCCCAGGTAGCCAATAATCTTCTTTTGTAGATATTATTTAATCACCTTCATTTCTTCCAATAAACGAATTACTTACTGCCTGTCCTCTGGCATTTTCCGCGCGTCTCGTTCTCGTGGGAGATTGCTTCTGCGATCCAGTCGTGATAGCCGACTACTGATTCGGGTCCTGTGATTCCTATTGCGTGGTTGGTGTACCGAATTCCGTGCGTATTACTGCTACTACTACAATTATTACATTTTCCCGTCACAACTAATGTTGATGCGCATCTGTGATAATAGGTTAAACTGTGGAACAATTGGATGGTATGAAAATGATGAGGATGGAAATTGTAAGTCTGAAATGACCCAGGTCTGGGGCGAAGTGTACTACGAAATACGTAGGAGACCCAGGCTGTTTCGTGCGTTTCACGTGCTTTTTTCGTGCCATCTGGGAAAAAGACCCGAACTTTTGTAAAGTTAAGGCTGTCTGAATACCGTTTTTTACCCAAAGCAGTCTGGTTTTTCGTGCTTTCTACGCGGGATTTTCAATTCTTTTTTAGCAGGGTCTACAACCACACTTTATTATGATAAATACAAAGCAATATATGTGAAAGATCAGCATGAGGTTAAAACTAACGCTGCCAGGAACTACTCCTGCCCAACTACACATATAGAGACTGGTGTATTCACGTCATTGACTAGTTGTTTTGATTGTCTTTACAGTCCACAAGTTGACCTCTGTATGCGACGCTATTATAAATATCGAATCGACTGCGCATCTGCAGGTAAAAGAATCATATGATTTTGCGTTTTTCTCATGCTGGTGCAAATCTTTGGTTCATCCGGACGAGTTTCGTCAACGAAACCATGAAGGCAATCGATATGATGGATGAACTGATTCATTGATGACTTCCGTTTTTCCGTATTCATTAGGTTTGCGTTTGAAAACAAAATGATGAACTATCGAATTCAGTGAACAAGATTGTTGGTGTTAATTACTATTCATAGCTAGATGTTTCATCCCCTGTGTCTATTAGGCTACTCATTAGTAACATAATGTGTTTATTTTTCCAACAGTTAGACTCGTTTTTTGTGCATCTCATGGCATCTATAGTCATGAAATTTATATAGTCTGATAGCGTATTTACCGGACCTTTAATGCTATTGTGATGGAACGCAGTTCAAAGAGAGTCCTGGCTAGCGACCGAAGCAAGAATGGGGC
>UZAN01060086.1:0-10856 GCA_900618425.1 Echinostoma caproni
TAGTAAGCTAGACATGCAAGACCACAGAACGGAGCTCAGAGTACGCAGTCCATTGGGGGCTGGTATCCAGTTCGCTGAATCTTACGCCCTTTGAACGAGGTCAAACGTCCAAGGTGCCCAATACACCTCGATGTCCAATCGAGCCGGTGATCACTGCCGCGACCAGGACGGTGTGCGTATGGTTCTTACGTCTCTTCGTGGTTGGTTTGGAATCAGTGTTTTTATCCAATTCCCTTAGGTGAACGGCCAATGGTTTACCAACCCGGTTATAGCTCCGGCTGTCGGCTTTTCGTTCTCTCACTTTGGTGGGAAACACCTCCGCTACGAGAAGGCAGTGAGTAGGGCTTCCTCAGCAGAGGCTATTTGAGACGCTTGATTATATAGGAGCATTTTGCGAGATGTAAGGGAATGTTGACCATTCACAATCCCAGACACCCAAACCGACCATATAAAAAAAATAGTTACTAAGTTTTGAGTTGTTTTCATCTAAGTATCCATGTAATGAATCATATACAGATATGTAGATCTTGATTTTCAATTTGTGCACAGCTTAAGAGAAAATAACCCAAAACAAATTCATACTTACAAATGGCATCATACACACCAAACGTTACAATATGGAGTTAGAAAGAACGAGTCCTGCATTTCCTCCTATTGTATGCTTCCGATTAGGAGTAAGAATTACAAAATGAGCTGCAAAGTATACCAGTTATAACACAAAGAAGACAATCAAAATAAATAAGTGTCATTGCTTCGCTCACTACAACAGTTTGCGAAGAAAGCCAACCCGCCTCGTCAAACTATTCCACTCCGCTCCGCTTAGTATCTGGACTCAATTGCTGCTACGTGAATGTTGAAGGGATACTCGACCTGGAAATACTGGTTTCAGAAGTTTTTTAGGTAGGCTAGGCAACATCACGGAGTGCAACTATGGTGTACATCCGTATTCCGAGGTTCAAACATTCCACGTTGTATCCAATTGTGGTCATTCCTGATCTTTAAAACGGCCATTGTGTTTTCGCAACAAAACGATAATGTGAACCAGTATACAAGCAGCGAAATGCTCGGATCAATTTAAACGGCTGTGAGAGAAGTGCATAATAAAAGGGAAACAAAATAATACAAACATTGGTCTCTTTGGAATCCTAACCACCGCTCGAAATGGGACTAATATCGATTTTATGTCATATACTTCTTTAATCCAAAGTACATTATATGGTGCAGAGGATTCTTGAAAAAATTCGATCAAACAGTCCGATTGACCGTGTTTTTCTTTCTGTTCAGTGAGAAATGAACTATTCGGAGTAAGTCCCCTGAGGTTTTTTCGAGTGGTTTTCACTTCCAATTTGCGAGACTATTGATTATGAATTGGCTTTTGCGGAAACAGTCAATAATCGTATGCGTCTAATCAAGTCAACAAATGAGAACTTTTGTCTACCCTATTCTTGCAGTTGAACGTATAAACACTTCTCCCCTATCGGATACGATTGTGAGCATAGTGGAGAGTAGTTTGCCTGTAATGACATCGACAAAAGCATATGTCGTATCACGAGAACCAAGAATCAAATGATGGCAAAATAGTAAGTCTGGAAGATCATCTCGGTTCAGTAAAACCAAACAGCTCTCGATGAACGTGGTGCGATAATAATGAACCGAGAGCAAGCTCTAAAAGAAATGCGTATAAACGGTGTTGATAAGTGCAGTTTCCCAAGGTGCTTCGGCCTCATGAACTAAATTTGAACGAGTTTTATGTATTAGAGGACTGAGTATTGATGTTGATGAGATACCGAAACAAAGTCTGTGTTCTTTTATTGTTCCCATGTATCTAATATACAGATGCGTTAAACTTAGGTATTACTTATTTCAAACAAAAAAATAGAACTTTTAGCACGCAATTGGTATAAAACAGGACGAACATTAGGTTCTGATTGGTGTTTGTTGAATATGTTCGCTTTGTTCAGTTTTTCAATATAAAAGAGATCTGGTTGGGGATTATTTGACGGAAGGTGAACGGAGAATATTTTAAGAACGTCTTCAGACACATTTCTTCATTTGCTTTATGGGGCAAATAAAATCCTATTTCGTTTATGGTGTTAACTAAAGAAATAAAAGCTATTTAACTAATACCTGTACCTATTCCGGCGCAGTCCGCAATCGGTTGAGGTAAAATTTATTGCTCTCTCTCACGCACCCCTCGTTAAGTGATTGATGTTCCGATCGTGAATTATGGTCAGTCGATATGTATTACGCTAGGGACGAATGGACGGGTAATGATTGTGAGTCTCCATGCGGTCCAAAAGACGTATCGTGGTATCACACACCTTTGGAGTGATGAGATCAGATCCATAATTTTGATGTGTACTAATCCAGGAGCGAAACCTGCATGATTATGTGTATACCGGATGGGTCCTCCAATGTGAAATGTTGTTTTCGAGCAGAATCGCTTTTTACTGCATGAAAGCAATGGCAGATTTCAACAGTCCTATGTAGACTGCATAAGACTCAGAAGGATGTATTACATATGATGTATAATTGAGACATCTACTTGGGAAAAAAAGAAGTACCCGTTCCTGGATTACATCAAAAATGTAAAGAGAATGAATCAAATGAGCGATAAAGAACATAACGGACTAAGATTTCACGGTGCCTAATCGAATGACATGTTTGCTCTTTCGAATGGAAATTCCCTGTGTTAAACACACTGCGTTTTTCATGTCAGATTGTGGTTTGTCAAGGGATCTATTTTTCGACGGAAATAGATGACTAGTTAGGTGTACGTGTTCACTTCAACCATATGCAAGCAATATTAGTAGATACGTTCAACGGCTTCAGGCCAGCATACCAAGAACATTCTGGTCGGATCGACGGGCCAATGTTAGTAGGCAGTCAATATTTGATCAAGCACCAGTGCAAGCAAATACAATGGTGAGGGCTCACAGAGACAGTATCCAATATTGAGTTTATGTGCAAATGCTTCTATGCGCAAGTGATAACAGACCGTGTTTTTATCGGGCAAACAAGCATGGGCGGAATACAGAACAAAGATCGTAAGAGTTATCTCAAGGTGTGCTTTGCATTATTGGTCACATGCTCGTCACCGAAACCCAGGGAGAAGTGAGAAACAGTATCATGTGTCGACAGGTAATGGAAGAACGGCCAGGGATCAGATGAAAATTCATTTATCGTGAGATCACAACAGGATCGATGAATGAACGTAATCCTTTTTGTTGCAGTTCTAGTCAATGTAGCCTTTAATTTATGAGACTATTCGAGGTAGTTAGGGTAAGGTCTAGGGGTAGCATGCATTAGTACGCAGCTCGATTTCATATCTTTGATGTCGTGAAGCGAGGTAAATAAAATAGAGTTTACCGTTGAATAAGCATTCGCGATTCAAGCATCCCAGAAAAACCGAACCGTAAGCTACGATGATTATTGCGCAGTTAAAATTGAGTAGCCTGCTAAACAGATGCGATCTGGGGTTTTCAACGTGGATGGAACCAGGGGTATCGTTGACGTGTCTTCAAGGTAGGGAATACATACGATTGCAAATTCTGAATTTGAATTGGTCCCTAGAAATCCGCAAACACTTCGGAGATCCGGAATATCTGAGCTATCTTTATTGTGCAGCCTGCCCTAAGCTGCTCACTCACATTCCGATTACGTAATCCCCGCCCTGTGTCTCTCTCTCAGACACAAGCCCGCGCAACGCGAAAATCGATTATCACATATGATCCATCCTATTTCGATTATTAATATGTTAAGAAACATCATTATTGTACACTCTTTTTCCCCTTTCTTTATCTAATCTCACTACTGGCTCTGCTGTACTGCGTCATCGAATGATTTACCGAAAACGGACCGATTGGACGGTTTATGGTTTGACCGGGCAGCTCTGTTTTGTTTGTACCAAACCCATCATTCACTCCCGATTGATGAGACAATGATTAGCGTTTATTCTCGACGCATAATAAATACATTTGCTTGCACAGATTGAAACTGTTGAAATGTTAAACATTTCTCCACAAAAGAGTGAAAAAAGCGAAACTCTATTTACTGAAAACTGTACATTTGGACACCAAAAGGGTGGACTGATTGATGAAAATGTAGATCAATGACAGATATCAGAAATCACTCGATGCTGCCTCTCGCGCTCTCTGGTTGTCACATGCAGCTCCTGGGTGGGATCAGGATTCCTGAAAGCAAATTGCGAAGAACAACAATCAAAACTGAACAGTCAGTTGAAAAACCTAGAACCTCATCTGAGAATAAACTATGGAACTATAGAAGCCATTATCTTGCGACTCAGGTACAATACAAAAGAACACTTCAAAGAGGAATACGTAGGATTATGTGATCATCATCCACAACGCAGAATTGGCGAACATCAGGCCACCTCAATAGAGTCACTTTTGAAATAGATCGAAGATAAGAAGCCGCTTTCATGATTGTCGTTTAACCATAATTGTGTGATTAATGTATATATATATATATATATCACTGGTTTACATAAAAGCGTGGTGTCAACACAAGAACAACAAGAGAAACAGATGGAGCGATTAGTTTACGAAACAACCAGAAGTGAAGATCAAACAGTTGTGGTGGATTATTATAGCAAGAGAAACGATAATTACTTTTGTTTCAGCGTACACTTTCTTTCGCGCTACTAACTTCTTTTTGCGGACAAATCTCTTTGCATCTATAACCAACAACAGTCCTCACTCCTTAGGCCTCAATCTCGAAGGCGGGTTGCATTAACCGAGGCCAAAGCTGAAGCGAGCTTCTCTGTACCACTGCACCATATCATGTTCTGGTCGCCGCAACATTTCTTCTAGCCTTGCCCAGTATGTACAAAGGGAGCACGGAGAGATAGACGATGGACAGGTATACACAAAACCTGATCAAACCATCTGAGACAATGTAGAGCAATTTCTTCGTTTGAAGAAAGACTATCCGCAACCAACAAAGGACGACAAACCTGATCATCGCTCACATGATGTTCCCACCAGACACGAACAATGCTTAGGAGCCATCAGTGGTCGAATACAGAAAGTCAATTAGCATCCTCAACACGGTGTTGCAGTTCTGGCAGCCGTAAAGTAGAACAAATTGAACCGTGTCATGGCTGCGCCACAGGTATCGCAGGTTGGCAAAATCTCTCGATATTTGTGATGCGATCTCCTCTCCAAACACCATCTCCAGCTGCAATCAATCTCCCAATCTCCCAGCTGACCATCACAGAAGGTGAGTGCAGACACAGACTCCCGTCAGTCTTTAACAAGCACTTTTCACAGGGATGCCGTAAAGTATATACCATATCTGGATACCTCGATGTTCAACCGATTCAAAGCACGCTTGAGTGACTGTGCATCGTCATCCAGAGAGACAATATCATCGACATATTCTATATTTTCATGGTCTAAAGCAAGACCATTCGAACAATCAGAAAAGTAAATTTGATCGTATTCTGAAGACGAATGTAGCCGCAAAAGTCAAATGGTGTTCAGTGTTAGATAAAGGAACCCAAAATCAATTATTTGTGCTTTGCTTCAAGCGAATATGGCCAGAATTTAAAAATCTGCTGGTCATAAAACACTATTGTGACCGAAAGAGAACGGTCTTTTGTAACTTGCAAAATCAAAACACTTAGTTATCGTTTTCTTTGAGACAATTGCAGTCACCCAATGATGAACCGTTTGCGTATACGATATTTTATAACAGATTGTGTGACTCGTATTTGGCTTATATGTATAAATGTAAACACTAATAGTTGGCTGGAGTCCACAACACATGCTTTCATAGTTAAATTTCAATAATTTTTTTCCCATGATTTGAAAAACATCAGATGTATGGTTATTCTGAAGGAACATAGTATCTCGTATGGCTGAATAACCGTCGGTGTGCGATCAACTACAGCAGCACTGGCGCCTTGTTTCACGCTCAAACAAGTTGAATGACACAGTTAACAAATAGAAACAACCATTTCCCCCAAATATATATATAGACATTAGCGTCTACTCAATTGAGAACAGTCTCTACTTTCGTCGGTGTGCTAACTCAATTGCCGACATACGTCGGGCCACAGATTCTGCGCCGTGAACAAAATTGAGATTCAGAATATGAATAAGGAAAAGAACAGATTTTACTGATTAAATAAAGCAGACGAAAAATAGGGCTGTTCAAATTCTAAATTAGTTTGGACCGGAATTATCCTAAGTTGTTAAAACACTTGGTTCACGTTGCAAATAGTAAAAAAGTCCTCCAGGGTTAGAAATTTCCTTTTTCGATCATTTAGATCACCTCATTATTGCAACATATTAAATAGTAAACTATTCAGATGAACCAACTGGTAAAAGCACTGAATGAGACATACAAGAATGACACTTTTTGCCTTGGAACTAACTACTTGCAGAAATTTTGGAAAAACACAATGCAAACTATGATAGAAAGCATACGCCATAGTGGAACCGTAAACTGTTTTGTATACACACACGGCTGTAATGAATGGTCGAAGCGTAAGACCCACAATTATGTGGTTTTTGCGACTAAGTTAAGAGAATGAACAACCCTACCGCTGGAGTAGAGAACTACACAAATTGAGTGCTAGTGCTTGAGTGGTACCAGTCAATTTATCTCAAAGGTCGCGAGTTCAAAAATTACATTCACCGCCATCTGAATATTCCCGTTTGGACGCTTATGAAGCATTCGATCGACTGCAAACCAATCATTAGCATTAAAGTAGATTTACTGTTACATTCCATAAAAGACCACAAACAGAGATATTATGAATGACATCGCTCCAGATAACAGCGAAGCTGCTTACAATTACAACTGCGTGGTGGCATCACGCTCCGAATCTCTGGGATCACATTGAACCCATGACAAAAAATTATGCTACTTGATCACCGCTGTCATCCTCTGTCTGAATGTGATCACTGATGATCGACACTAGGATATTCATATTCTAAGGGGATTATAGTTAAACGAACTTTATTTTTTGTAGTTCGCATGGGAAAATAAAGTTTTATATCCTAACATTGATGGATAGTGTAAAATGTTATACTGGAGTTCAAAAGCTCAACACAGAACTGGTAATCTCAATTAAATTTGAATCGGCATTATTAATAAATACCAACTCCTATCCCATTATCAGGCAAAGGGTTACAAAATCCTTTCGAAAATTTTGAGGCACAGAATTCTCTCGTTTATCTACCTACAACTGCATTCCTTATTTGTTTAGCAGGAATTAACACGAACACGTGGTGAGGGAAAAGACTGCAAAGGAAAGAGATCACATTCGCGGGTTTAAAAATAAAATATGAAACGGATAGATACCAATAAAATCGATCGCACTGCTAGATACATATGGATGCAAAAATACTATTACATGTTAATCGTGTTGACCTAACCGAAATAATGGGGAATACCCACAATCAATGTTAATTCATTTTCATCCCGATTTCAGAACCAATTTGGACTATCAGAACATTCTAATGGGGACTTATAAGGTGTAACTTGTTTAGGAAATTTGACTTTCTCACTTGGATCGTAAATTTTGCAAGGACTGCGTTAGAGATTGCACAACAGATGAATACCAATTATTTGTAAATTGCAGTCCGAAACATTCACTTTCTACTCTGGATTGGAATAGGGAACGCGGTAGCACAATGTTTGACAACTTGTTTCCGGAAATATTTCGCTTGATCTATTACGGCAAAAACTACAGCAGAAAATAAAAATTGGAAGTTAGAGTTACCGTTGGTGTGAAAAAATGGTCCATCTTACTACTAAGCAGATTAAAGGGTACAAACAACTTCTATTCGCACAATTCACATTTCCATTGTTCGATAGGAATCGCCTCAGTGATCTGGAGCAAGCGAGTTTCGCGAGATAGAAACCAATTTTGAACATTGCTTGAAATCAAGTCTCTAATAAATGGTGAGTGATCGATGAAGATGGTGTGGGCGTTTGGGTGATCTTTAACGGTTTGAGTGTGATTCGTTCACCAGTTATTTGATCCACACAGGAATGCGTATGACCGCCGTTTGTCTAAGGTATCACTCAATTCTACCTAGGTAGGTGGCCTCACAATCACGCATAAGTTAGTGCAATTGATAGGCTTTGATATACCCTAAAAGCGGTTGCATGATCGGACAAACTGGTAGTGGTAACTATGTGTGGACGAAGACCGATTCGGCAGAGTTGGACGTTCGCTTGATGGATGAGCGCAGGAAGGATGTTTAGAAACTTACTGACATCAAAACCCTTGAACGGAAGTTACGCAGCAAACTCACATTTCAGTACGGATGTCGGTAGCTCTACAGTTGAACAATAAAGGCTGTGCTAGGTCAGGTGAGCGTTGTGTGGAAAGTTTCATTTGGTCTCATCATTTTTTTCCAGATTAACAAATGTAAACATTTTTATGAAATGCATAACCTGCTCTCTTCAGAATTTGTGATTCTTACTCTTGCTAGAAAGTTGTACAAATTAAGGACCGGATGTTCCTCAACGGGAACGAGAACATGCTATATTTGTTTTCCGAATGGGATTTTCAGGAAATACAGTGAACGATTTTCGTATATTTATAAACTGTCTACATTTTGGAGAAACTAACAACCAAATTGGCCTGGTCAATGTCAAACCCAAGCTGCTGACGTGTCTCAATTCCAATGAACTACAAACAACGCGCCAACAACCAAAATGCGTCCAACGAGTTGACCATGAAAAGTGATTCAAAATACATTCGTTGGTTTTAAATTCGGAAGCAACTGAAGATTTTATGTTTGCTTTCTACCGACTCAGTAATTCCTCGACCTGTAGTCGAGTCTTACTTCATCTCATATCTCAGTATGACGTTGCCCAGGTTTGTTATGCTCATCTGTTGATAACTGATAAAAAAACTTTTAAAACAAAATACCGGCCACCCGCATGATGAAGATCACAGCCCAGCTATGAATGGATTAGCTGGTTAACATCCACTGATGAAGTATTCAATGTTATCGTGAAGCGAACGGTGATAAGTGAATCATTTGGAGTAAATGAAACAGCAGGAAAGTGAGGAATTTCAGCTGTGAGCAGGGCAAGTCTCGGGCTGGTGCTAACTTGACCGGAGATCAGGTCGCTGGAGAGATGGAAAGTTAGGAGATATATAAGGTGACAAAAGTGATAAAGTAGATAAAATAAGCGAAAAAGAGCAGAAAATTGGTGTTCCTTTAGCGATCTCAATAGTTTTGACTGGCATATCATTCCGTATGTGGAACCAAAATTTGAATACAATGTGATTCAGAAACAGGAGCAAAGTATAATTTGCAGTAGGACGAAAAATGTGGCTCGTCTATTTGAGCTCATCTGTTAATGTTACCGATTAACTTCGATTCCTCGAAAATCCTCAATTCGGAAGGAGGCCATGAAAGTCATGAAGAAGGTTTAAGAATGTGCCGTGTGAAGGCCGTTTAACTGTTGCTATGACAGCACTCAGGCATTTTGTCATCAAATTATGCCGAATTCTTAAACTGGCTATTCAGATTACTAGCATTTTGTTATTACGGTTTAAATATTTTTCCTAGTTCAAATGTTGTCATTGATAAGATATCAGTATTCAATCTAATCAAGATGTAATCCAGATAAAAACTGATCAAATGTGCCATCGGTTCCACTTAGCTCCCGAATTGATCTGAAGGACTCCACAGAAAAACAGTCGTCGTTTTCCCATTATTTACAACATTTGAACATTAGCCCCTGTAGGTTGGATGGATAATCGTACGTGAATAGAGCAGAGTGTAAGATGTAGCTATTTAGATCAACGGATAGATCGTACGTCGTACAGAGAAGTAGGTGACGTTCACACTCAAGTCTATGGTCATTACATAGTGGGAGCCTGAAACTGAGCAACTCTCAGCGTCATGACTTGACCAAGAGAACGACATGTATTCGGCAACCGGTAAGGACGACAATGGCTTTGGATGGTGTTAGACAGAAATTCGAAATCGGGCGGTGGTGGCCCGATGGTAACGTCATCACTCATCACCCCGGAGGACCTGTGTTTGACTCCTAAAACCATCGCCTGTCTTTCCCCATTATGACAGCCCTTTGATTGGTCGCTCCCCCTTTTGAAAGTTGCACAATTGTAAATTCAATAAAATGAATTAAAAATGAAAATGAAACTGACAACATTTACGACCTAAATATCGAATATAGGCACACTCGGAGAGCAGAACTGTATACTACCGAGCGCGTCCCCAGGTCACGTATAGGGGAACGGCCGTTATCTCACGGCTAACCGTGAAGAAGCTGGGCCTCGGCCCTCCAAATAAGTGGTCGCGGAAGAGCAGCGGCAGCGTTCGAGGATGTGGTGGGTTTAACCCTNTCTCCATACAAAACGCCACATATATCTGTGGACAGCGCTGTGACGTGGCGAGTGTGGCCCGCCACTAAATAGGGTCATTGATCCTTGTCAAGATCCATTGCTCGACAAGGCTTTCCGGAAGAGGCCAATGAACCAACTACTGGCCACCGGCTCATCTGGAATATCGCTGCTGCCTTGCAGTCCGCGCTTGGTTGCGCAAACGGCTAGATTGCACTCTCGATTAAGGCCTACTCTGGACCGGGCGACCGAGTAGTACAACAGCCCACAATGCCAACAATGATGAACTCTTCGAATTCTTGGTGCATCCAGTTTACTGTTTCTTCAACTAAAGCCAAACACTCTACACCGTACACACTCGTGTCCTCCCAGCCCTCCCCCATCTCACACCCGCCCCCGCCACCCACCCCTTTTCTCGGGATCCTCAGACGATCGTGCAAACACTAGTGCCTCAGATGGAAACTCTGCCGCTGTTCCCTCATGTCCTACCTCGACC
>UZAN01060097.1:0-10851 GCA_900618425.1 Echinostoma caproni
GTCGAGGCTAAAGGATTGCGGGTTTTGGCTAAAGCTTGATGGGAAAAGGTGAAGAACTTTTAGTATTCATCAAACTATGGTCAAAAGATGGCGACCCCAGCTGCCGAACGAAACTGAGCATGCAAGCGAAAGCTTGCTGCTGCTGGTGGTCAGGTACGGTGCAGTGGCCGGCAAAGACCACGAAAACCTGACCTCTTTCGTGTTGGGTGGGACCCATCAAAAGTGCTCTGTCATCTTGGTCCTAACCGGGACTAGAACTGTGAACCTTCGTGGTGAAAAACTATACAGTCCACTGCCAACATTTGAGGTGCATTAATTCGAGAAATTCTTTGTCTATTCTATGCCAATTCATAAGGATATTGATGGATACTGAACTTGCTTTTAAAGTAGCATTCACTGAGAGCCCACTGATTCAGATACGTTAGTAGCGTGAAAATTTCGTGTAATGGCCCTATCGTACAGTAGATTTACAATCCTGATAAGATTCTTTTCACTCTGTTATTGTTGTTGGTTCGGAATGCGGCGACGAAATCGATCACTTTGAGCTGCGTATGGGATTGACAAATGTTTGAACGCAATTCCCCACTTGTTGGGCCATTTCGTTATTTTCTTGGTTGCTTCTGCGTGCGAACAACAAAACAGGACAAGTAGAATCACAACCACCAGAGTTTACGAAAACGCGGTCACATACTAGCATAGAAAAGCCCTTAGTGACATGTGCACATTTGTGACGAGTACCGGTCAACAGGATTCACAAGCCGAAGTCGGGACGCAAATGATGGGAGATACGGCGGCTGAATACTCTCCCGCCCGGATGAAATGTGCACTAGCCTGACGCGAACAGACGGAAATACCACTTACACAAGTATTCGTATTCACGGGAACAGGACATAGCTGCTCGACTTAAGACAGCCCCCCCCCCCCAAAAAAAAAAGAAAATACCCTTAAATATATGACGGTCATATATCTCAGCGAATGAGGAAAACGAACTCCGAGAGAACCGATTAGTCTTGTTCTTTGTGACATAATTTTCCGGAACTGGTTGAAGGCGGGCAGTCCGCTCCACAATTTGACTACTCTACCGGGGCGTGATCTGGTCAACCGAGGTGCTGGGAAAAAATGGCCTTCACAAACTTGATCGCTCACCGCCCAGCAAAGAGCGACTTCACGGAGTCGGAGTTGCTTTTCGAAAACAATAAACGGCTAGGGAGAAAATCGCAAAGGTGCATTCTGTTCGTCGAACCACCAAAGTCAAAACTATCTCTGACCGTGTCTTGGCCCGTAGTACAGGTCACGCTGGAAACAGAAAACTGCACAGGAGGGGACAAACAGGCGGAACAGTATACGAAATCTCGTTCACCGGCGCGCAATCGGTTTTGTGTACACTAAATGCCCCACTGCCTCGTGGGTTACACTTTTGATTCAAAGGATCCGATTAGCGTTCCCAAAGAAAATCCCCTTCGTCGGTGTGGGCTACCGCAAAGTATGTCGTGACACAAAGTCTTAGGTACCCATTTGAAAAACCATCGTTTTTTATCTGTCCACTTCTTCTTCTCGCTCCTAAACCTTAAGAAATGCATCCTGTTTGCACCACCAATGGGATACCACTCAGCGTTCAACTAGTGAGTGCGACCACTCCGAAACCATTAGACTTTTGAAATCAAAGTCTGCTTTTCATTTAGCCACGTTTATTGTCCGCACACTCTACCAGATCGGTCAACAAGCTGCCTTAGCTAGAGCCCTTGAAGCTTTTAATTTAGATGTGTTATGTTTCCTGAAACACATACAAGACCGTACATCAAGCATCACCCTGAGATCTCCAGATCCAGCTTCAACCTCACGCTTCACTCTCCGTGTATCGGCATCCCCCGCTCGCGATGTTGGGATAGTGCTGAGAGTCACTTCTCGACTGGATCCTGGTTAGCAGCCGACTGCGCTGTATGTCTGGATGGTTCAGTACGGAACAACAGCTACAGAACGAAGCGTCGTTGCTTATTCGTCGTATCCGAGTATGCACCGACTGATTGAAGTTCGCCAGAAATGAAGGATGAATTCTACAACGACCTCTCTCAACTGCTCCAAAGTGCTCGGTCAGCGGACATCGTGGTGGTCGCTGGAGACTTCAATGCTCAAGTGGGATGTCTGGACGAATCAGAAAGGCGACTTGGTGGTTCACATGCAACCGCAGCTAACCGGACTGACAACGGAGAACGCCTACTCCAACTTTGCGCTGACCACGGACTGTTTTTATCAAGCATTAACCTCTCGCACCACCCAACATGGAGACCGCCAACCTCTTCACAGCGCTGAACTCAAATCGACCACATCGCCACCAGCCACCGCTGGTGAGGATCCATTGAGGGCTGCCGCTCCTAATGATCAACACCCGTGGACACGGACCATGCTCTGCTACGAGCGAGATTCTCTCTACGCCCAGTAAACAACCGCATAAACGCCAACGAAAACGGATGCCCAAGATACAATGTCAGCAATGGTTCCACATTGACCTTCGAAGCGGAACTATCAGATCGCCTCTAAGCTCAACCATCAGCCGGAGGACTCACTGTACACTGGACGGCAATCAAAGAAGCGATCCAAATATCGATCAAAACAATGGCAAATTCCGGAGCACGACAAAATAAAAAACGATGGATCTCCCCGACCTCGGCTGCCCTGCTAGACGCTCATGAAGCTACTCTTTCGGATTCAAAATACGACAAAGCGCCCATCAAGAGTCTGAGGAATGACCGCGAGAAGTGGTGGGTAGAAAAATGTAGAGAGATGGAGAAGGCTGCGGCTATCGGTTATAGTCGCAAACTTTTTCGGTGCACGAAAGTGCATGGTTATTGGTTGTAAAAACTGAAACTATGCACAATNCACCGAATGGTATCGGTTGGACCCGGTTAGTTCGCGCATTAATAGCCAACAGCTTGGAAGAGATCCAACTAAGCAGGTTAAAAAAACATTTTCATGTCATTCCAAATCGGCCGATTCGGGTTAGTTTCTAGACTAGTTGTCTGACTCCTGTACACCAGCGGAGCATGACTGTGAAACAATATGATCGTGGTGGAGGAGGAGACATCTTGAGGGAGCACATGATGCGACCAGCTTCACTTACAGCCACATTGGTTGGATCCAATTCGAGGACGTGTTGGAACAATTTCATCGCTTCTTCATATTCGTTTCTTCCGATGCACAGAAACGCTCTGCAAAATTGTGAACGGAATAAAAAAAACAATATGGAACGATAGAATGAAGTACTATTCAAGCATGAACGAAACTAAAAAAGACAAACACCCGTTTATGGATTAATTGTTTAAATACTGTGATTTCAAGCAAGGGTGTTAGAAATGAGAAGACCGAGACAAACGGGTTAGGGCCTATGCCCAGCTTTCGCCACCCTTCGACGTATCTAGTGGAGTGCGACCAGGTTACCAAATACCCCCAATCCTCTACAATATCGCCGTACAGAATTTCCTGCAAGACGCTTTGTCCGGTCTAACAAGCGGTGGAGTCGAACTTCCCCAGGGAACAGAGTTCTGGACTTATCATATGCCGATGACATCGCCATGTTGGGTGACAATGCACTGGCAGTCCAACAGGCCCTAAAACACTTAGCGATAGAGATATGCGGTATGTTTTTTGCACCATGCAAGTGCAAAGTGCTTCCTCAGCACTGGCAGGAAGCTGTGCAGTCACTGTTTCTGATGATCAGATAGAAATGGTCAACAGCTTTAGTTACCTCGGGAGCTTAATCACAGGTGAAGGTGGGATTGGGGAAAAGGTCACATCACGAATAGTGAAAGTTAGAGCAGCTTTCGCCAAACTGCGACACCTGTGGCGCCGCCATGATATCCGACTGTCCCTTGAGGGAACGGTGCACATCGTCGCGGTCCGTAGTGTTCTCCTTTATGGTTGAGAGACCTGGCCTCTCCCAGCGGAGGGTGCTAATCGACATTCCGTATTCGACCACCGATGCCTTCGAAGTATTGCTCGTGTCCAGTGGGAACATCGGGTGAGCAATGACGAAATTCGTAGTCGTGCACTGGATACTGATAGCCGTTCTAACAGAAGAAATCGTTCTACACCACCTCCGATGACTCGGTCATATTTCGCGTGTGCCTGCCTATCGTCTACCTGCCCGTGCTCTTTTTGTTCGTGCCGGGAAAGGTTGGAAGAAACGTCGCGGCGGTCAGAACATGACATAGCGTAGAGATCTGAAGGAGTTATCCTCAGTATTGGCTTTGACTGGTGCAGCTCGCCTTCCACGCCGAGGCCCAAAAGATGAAGATTACCGATAGAGAGATATGGCCCAGAATAGAAGTCAGTGATGCGATCGATATACGGTTTGTTTGTTGAAACTCAGTCCCTATAATAGACAAAGAACTCTAAAGTGTACGGTGAAACTATCGAAGAAGTGTCAGAGGCAACGCAATCCGAAAAGCGTGGTATCGTATCGGTCGGTCTAGTGAAACAGTATTTCTAGTTTACAGCTAGATTCTGCAGACAAGGAACGACTTCACATCCACCCTTCCCTAAACGCCGTTACGAGGTAGATGACCGGATCCAAGCAAACAGACCGAGCAAATAATGACAGTAGAGTGGTCGTACCTTCTTCTCCACCCGGTAGACCTTTTTTCGCAGAACATCTCAATCTGGTGAACAAGGGAAAGGAGAGAACAATATAAACAGAGAGTTCTGCGGCGGGGTTGGAAAAGAACAGGAAGTGTGGTTTCCACGTGGCGGGGTTGAACGAAAACTCCAATAAGAGGTCAATCACAGGAATAGAAAATTGCAAAACCTTGCGCCATCCAAACGATTTAATCTCACGGAAGAATAGTTCGATCTACTGGTGTCTTGGCAAAGACTCATTGATACCCTAACCGAACTTTTGAAGACCGCAGCAATGACCAAACTGATCGATAAACCGTCACCCATTCATAATCGAATAATAGAAATGGATATCACAGGTGAATTTCTCCAGTGGGGGGGGGCTCGAAAAATACACTGAACTGCCGACAATTGGGATAACCACATCATGTTGAGAAGCATTTGTGTGAAATTCGTGCGAGATGACAAGAAAAACGGGCCCGTAGATTTATTATCTACTCAAAGCTCAGATATAAGCATATCAATGCCACAAGAAAAGTGAAACACTGAGACCAACCAAATTCGCAAACGGAAAATTTTATGACCCGTTCGCTGCAACTGACAAGGTCCGATTACAGCTTCCAATTTTTCTGTCACGTATCAAATACCCCTAACTGAATGATTACCGTCATCTTCGGGAGTGGGATGGCAAAAGCCAAACCGTGGGTATTGCATAAGAAAGCAATATCGATCCACAGACACTGACCTACTTGACAGACCACAGATTCGAAATGATCACCAATTTATAGCAAGCTATGTCCGCGAGTTCTAAATTTTGAAAAAATATTCGGGACAACACATCGTTCAAAATGGAGTTTTCAAAGATGTGCAGGATATTCGCAAGGTTTAATTACATTGGTGCTTTGCTCCGTGCACACTGGAGCCCGGAGGGTTCACTTTACCTAGTGTGATGATGAAATCTACTTTCTGCTGATCATCCAAGCTTTACCATGCTTTTCAATAATTTTCGGATATTGGTCACGTGAGCATGATGACTTAGCACCGCAAGTGGATAAGTTTTGTTATATGGGCAGCTACACCTCACACGGTGGACGTATCACGGATGAAGTGTCAGCTCGCATACAGAAGGCTCGGTTGGTATTTGCCAAATTGAGACATCACCAACCAATAACAACACCAAGCCTGTTTCTCCGACCGAGGTTCTCAAAGTATTGAAGCAACTTAAGTCAAACAAAGCCCACGGACCGGACTAATTAGCCCCTATTTTATTGAAAACCTGTGCCGAACACCTTGCAACACCCGTTACAGAGTTCTTTAATTTGTGTATGTCCTCCGGAACAATCCCTGATTGCTGGAGGGCTGCCCGAATAAGACCCGATCCCAAGAAGGGTTCTTCAAAATATCGACCGATTGCACGTACCTCAGCCCTGTTGAAAGTCTTTGAGAGAGTGCTGTTGAACCGTTTGACTACCCTCTCTGATGTTTTTGATACTCTTCAGTTTGCTTATGAGAAATCCCTTTCGACTGTTGACACTGTGGCGTATGTTGTCCATTCGGCGGCCTCAGTTATTATACGAGTGCTGGAACTGTGCGCCTTATTTTTCTTGACTATGCCAACGCCTTTGGTTCGCTTGACCGTCACACTGCGGCTTAGGATCCGACGAGCTAAAAGTTCTTGTCAACTACTTCTCCTCTGGGACACAATTTACCTCATGCAATGATAAAACGTCGTTCTCTTCTTATGTTAACTCTGGTGTTTTCCAGGGGGCCATTTTGTCTCCCCCTCTTTTTTTCCCTGTACACAAACCACCTGCCTGGCCCTACCAACTCTATTGCCTATAAGTATGCGGACGATGTGGTGATTGGGTGCCCCTCCAATACTGATGCTTCTTTCCACCAACTTCGAAGTAGCCTGAATGACGTTTATAGCTGGTCTCTACTCCGATCACTCTTGTTTAATGTTTCCAAATGTGCCGACGTTCCCTTCAGCCTTAAATCTGGCTCCCACTATCGAACTACCATTAATGATTTACCGGATCTAGTAGTTAACAGTCACAGCATTCTCAAAGCTGACTGTTAAATGCCTCGAAGTCGTTTTATCCCACCTCTCTTGGACCTTACATGAAGAGAACGTTTACAACAAGGTTCGTAAACTTTATACTCGTGCTTTCAGGCTTAGGAAGCTTGCTGTTCCCCCAAGCGTAATTTTAAAATTGCCTGTACTGTTCCCCTGTATTTTTCCCGGCTTAAAACAACAAGATTTCGTATCAATTTCCAGGTCCATAAAACTCCTTTCTCAATGTAGCGGTACAGCCAGAGAAGTTCTGATTGATTTTATTGTGTGCAAACATATCGACGCATGTGAACGAATAGCTGACAGAATCTTGAACAACGAAGATCACTGCTTGCACAACCAACTTACTAAATCCCTGTCAAACCCCCGTACCCGCTTCCATCATAGGTTCCTGGTCGCACGCACCGTCGCATACGGAAAAAGTATCCTCCCTTTTCTTGCTCGCTTTCTGGTAAATCGGGCACCAATTATTACAGGTTTGGTTGAACACCTCATGAGTTAGTTTATTTATTCGTTTTTTTATCCATCACTATCTTCTTCTTGCGTTCAGTTTTCTGTTGTTTTAATTAATCTATTCACACTCGGAGGTCATCCACCTCAATTCCACTGTATTTTCATGAAAAATCGCTGAAAATTCACCCTACGGGTGTGTAAAGCTTACCTAGAAAAAAGTCAGTGGCGCCGTCGCGACATCAGGTTGTTTGTGAAGGATCGAGTGTATGTCACGGCAGTTCTGCCAGTGCTACTATACAATGCTGAGAGTTGGCCATTAAGGAGACAGGATAAAGATAGACTGTTGGTGTTTGAACACCGTATCTGGTGGGGCAGCCGGACGAGCAATGCCGAAGGTAGGCACAAAGTTTTAGGTAACAGCAGTCGCCCACCGGGAGGCATGTGTTACGCATGTCGCCAAATAGGTTGCCACGAAGCGCGATGTTTGCCAAGGCAGGTAGGGGGTGGAAAAAAAGCCAAGGGTGGTCAACGGGGGTATGAAATCCTTAATCAGTATCCTGGGTCGCATAGATCCCGTTAGGCTCCCTGGATGGGGACCTCGAGATGATAGTAACCGATGGTTAGAGACACTGAGTGATATGGCTGAGTGTCGTAAACAGTGGCGTTCGTGCATCTTCTCAGTTCCTTAGCAACCTTAGACCACTGAAATTCTTCATTCTCTCTCTCTCTACTTTCAACATTCCAGTCTTCCTCCTATTCGTCACCTAAATGGGTAATCAAAAGACAGTAAAGAAAACCACTGCACGAAGGTACATGGTTACCGGTTGTTCGAACTGAACTGAACTGCTCACGTCCTCCAATGCATTCTACGGATAGCAGTAAAAAAAATACAGTTCATTCTATGTACAAACAAAAACCGCTCAATAGAGAAAATAAGTGAAATGAAGTGGCGCGGCTGAATCACACAGAGAACGAATGTGAGACTAGATTTAATTGGCTCAAAAGAAAAGATTGTGCCAACTGGAACACACTAAGCGATCGATTCTCCCAGATGAACAGAAAAAATAATAGGTGGGGGGGTGAAGACCATCACACGAAAGTCAATAGAATCCAGAGAGACGAAGTGTACACGGTGGTTGCAGCGAAGGGGTGTTACACAGGTTTGAAATCCCGACCCGAACGTTCGCGGTTCGAGTCCTGACCTGAGGGCACAAGACGTACGTACCGTTGACGAGTTCCCCAAAACAGGACAAAACAGCTGCCGTTCAGTGCTCGTTGTCGGTCATCACCTCATCGCATTTGACTGCATTTACCCCGTGACAAATCGACGATCACCCAAGGAGTGAAACCCACACCCAAGATGGAATGGGCTCATCCAAACATTCCTCGTCTACAGTGAATGCGATAATTTTTTAAATGACGCGAAAACGAAGAAAAGGTTGTCCAAATCGGAACACGTCAAGCGACCGCGGTGTGCGTTTCTACCAAATAAACAGCGATAAATTAAGGGCGGCGGGGGGGAGGGTCATCACATGAAAAAATCCGAACAGACGAAGTGTATTCCGGGGGGAGGGAATTTCCATCCTCTGGGTTGCGCAACTAGGGGTGGAGTGGGGATTAAAACAAGATAGGTATCAGAAAGATTAATGCACAGCCCAGTGGTACTCGTGCATGGTGTTTTACACGATCGATTGTTTGTTCTCAACTCGTATAAACTCGGTCCTTATCGATCGGGTAAATGCGATTCGCAAATCGTGATAACCACGATTCATAGCTTCCCGTCGCGTGGTGATAACAAAAAAATTACTGTACGAAAGAACACAAGGGATATCACTTTAATGTGTTTTGAAGTCAATAAATTGAAGCGAAGATTCGTAGTCACGTTTCGAGTCGCACGGAAATGACTGACGTTTGTTTGTTTGTGACGATACTCAGCTTCCACCACATCCCACCCCGCCTCGGTCTCCCAAGCAATACCGAATTATTCCGTGAGACACGACAGATGTCATGCCGTTTACTGTCTCGAAAGTTTGTTTACTGAAACTATAGGGTTTATCCTACGCTAGACGAGTATGATGTATGTGCGTTTGAGGCGACTGCAATCGAGCTCCTCCATTCACGTATTACCTACCCCCGTATCGTACTGTTTATTCCCCGAACCCCCGTCCCCCCACCCACCACCACCACTCTCTCTCTCACGCACACTACGGTTATCAACACGGTGCTGTGGACGATTCTGTTCTATCTTGATTAGCTGAAACGTAATGACTAAATTGGGTGCACCGATCCACGTGGCTTTATGGCGCGTGGGTGCACACGTGATGTGTGTGTGTGAGGAACCTTTCCCTTCGGGTGAACAGACGCGCACGTATATGGCGCCGGATAGGGGGAGAAACAAATAGAGGAAAAAGGAGGGCGAATTTTGTCGTATGTACAATGTGAAAGGTGCTTGAAAGGAAGCACTGGATAGTTGTTTCGATTTGGTTGAGCCTCATCAGCCGAGCGAATCCTTCGACTCGAATGACGATTGAAACCTCACAGCTGGCTTTTTAGACCGTTCTCAACAAATGGTTATACACCACCTAATGCAATAAGGTTACGACCTGGGTGGAAACATTTGGAACCAGGTTACTTACTACGAAGGATCAGTAGAGGGAATTTTGAGCAACTATATCTATATATTTCTACGCTTACAGAGCAAAGGAAACTGGCACTGATATCATATGAGCAGTAGTGACCCGGTAGTAAAGTCACCAAAGTCACCATCCCGGAAGACTTATGTTCGAAACCCATCACCTGACTTTCCCCATTGCATGTTGTATGGCAGCCATTTGATCGATTGAATATTCCACAAAAGGGAGAAAAAATCTTTTTTTTAAAGCACACAAGAGATGATACAATCCACAGGAATACATACCAGCGACAAGATTAATAACAGCTAAACCACAGTGTACCGTTTGAATGCCTTCTTTGAGTAAACCGCCGGGGGATGTGGGTAACTGGGGAGCGGTATGGTATATTGGGTGGGATAAAAAAGCAACGATCGGCTTCGCTTCGAACTGTCTATGAATGGAGGGAAATGAAAGTCTTGGGAAATTGTAACAGAACACTGATTGCTGGAAGGTCAACCAACGTGGATGGGTACTTGTAATGCTAGTAGGGCTGAATTCCTGAGTGAATAAACAAATAGAAGAACCATAAGCATAGTGGGATTTTCCGAAGTTGAATAGAACTTATCAATCCCGTGTTTTACACCACCAGCCGGTCCAGCGTAAAAGCCGGATTCTGTGCGAGACAATCTCGCCAATACAAATTCCCAAAAGTGCGTGCGATGTTCTGCGTGATAAGAATGCCGCAGAGCTTGATTGACCGGCGATTTTAGTGGTGAAGTGGGGGCTCGGGGAGGGGGGGGTTAGCCTAACAGTTTGAGAATTTGGGCCCCAAAGGAACAGCATAGGTGAAGAACCGCTTTCCGTGTGTGGGTAAAAGGTTTCAGTGTGTTCGGAACAGTCATGTTATTACTTGGTGCACAGGCATGACCGGATTGATTGATCTTTTGATTTTTTTCTTTTTCATTTTACTTCCTTTTTATTGAATATAATACAAAGATACAATCTTCAGGAAGGGGGAAGGGGCCAATCACAAAAGGCTGCCATTCAACACATATAATGGGGAAAGATGTGCGGTGATGGTGGGATTCCAACATGCATTCC
>UZAN01060147.1:0-10809 GCA_900618425.1 Echinostoma caproni
TGCCTGCAGTCATCCTTTGTAGTGATCAACTATAAGTAGTTGAGGTAATAAACCTCGGGAGCTTTCGCCAATCTGCGACACTTGTGGCGCCGCCATCACATCCAACTGTCACTTAGGTATACGTCGCCGCGGTTCGTAGTGTTCTGCCTTACGGTTGCGAGACCTGGCTCATCCGAGCGGAGGATGCTAATGAACTTTCCGTATTCGACCACCGATGCCTTCGAAGCATTGCTGTTGTCCGGTGAGAACATCGAGTGAGCAATGATCAAATTTATCGTCAGGTGTGGGTAGTCGCTATCTTACAGAATAAATCGCTCTACACATCCTCCGATGGCTTGGTCAGGTATTGCGTGCGCCTGCCCATAGACTACCTCTCCGTGCCCGCTTTGCACATGCCGGACAAGGCTGGAAGAAGCGCCGCGGCGGTCAAACCATAACATGGTGCAGAGGTATGGAGAAGCTAACCTCACCTTGGCTTCGGTTGGTGCAGCTCACCTTCCAGACTGGGATCTTACAGATGAGGATTGCCGATGGTTAGAGACGCAGAGAGACATGGCTCAGAATAGATGTCAGTGGAGTATGGTCTGCATGTTGAAGTCCCGTGCCCTATTAAAAAAGAAACATTGACACAAAAATATCAAAAAGTGTGCGGTGAAACACAAAAGTTTGTGTTCTCAGTTATCTACAATGTTGCATTTGACAGTTTCGCCTTCTTTTCACTCTGTTCTATATCCCAATCCACCCATCCTTTGTTATTGTTATTATTGTTGTGGCGTTAGCACCATGTTTGTCTGCAAGCCGATGTTAAATATAGTTATATATACCCATTCAGTTTAGCTCCGGATTGTGTCTGCAGCGGTGAAACTGTAAATGTAACTTTGTCTCTGAAACCATGACTTAATGGAGTGTACAAGATCTCCTGGTTTGCCGGTTCGATGCAAATGTGACCTATTCTAATTTAACGAAACTGGTTGAAAGAATTTCCGAGTTTAACTATTTGATAACAGCAATCAAACTGAAGTATAGTCGAAAGGAAAATGAAGAATTTCAGTGGACTGGGATTACTAAAGAATTGAGAAGATTCTCGGACGTCACTCAGTGTCTCTAACCGTTGATTGCAATGATTCCGAATTCCGTATACAGGATGTCTAACACGACCTATAAAAACTAGTCTCCTTGTTGGGGTTTTTATACCCTCGTGTCAGGTCTTAGTTTGACTACCCTTGGCATTTTTCCACCTAGCACCTGCTTCAGTAAACTACGCTCGTCGTGGCAACCTATTTGCTGACATGCGCAACACCTGCCCCAACCAACGTACTTTGTGGAGGCCGACCACTCGTCCCAGTGAGCAACCATATTTACCTAAAACTGGGTGCCTAACCTCAGCATTGCTCATCCGGTTGCCCCACCAGACTCGTGCAGTGCGACGAAGACAGCGGTGTACAAACACCGAAAATCTAATTGTAATCTGTTCCCGTAGTGACCAAATCTCTGCACCGTCGAGCAGCAGTGGCCAAACTGCAGCCTACCCTCGACTCTTCATGGGCGGCCGAATGTCGCGAAGGTGCCACAGATGTCTCAAACTGGCAAGTGCCAATGGAGCCTTCTATATGCGTAGCGACAATTCATCTGTGACGCATCCACCGAGTGAGGTATAGCGTCAAGAATAACAAAAATTATCGACTTAGTCTGTTACTTTTATCGTATCGTTACGACCAGCAAGCGTGACCCACGAGTGGAACCGTACGACCCAGCGAGAGAGAGAGCAGTACCCGGCACGAACGATTGCGGTACCCCAGATCGAGACCCAGAGAAACGGTAACGGAGAAAGTGCCCACGAACCAGTACGATCCCCAGAACCCGACCAGACAGAAGAGGAAGACAGGACCTTCAGGCAAGCTTGTGTATTTGGCTCAACCGAAAAGGTCGGTCAAAGCGGACAGCTCATGCGTTTATATACAGTTTCTGGACCGGCCATCAATGACCTTGTGAATAAGCTCGAAAGTAGTGGTTTACAGAGAAATGGGCCAATCAGGATCGAGCATGGTCGGTGGTGCAGGATTAATCTTCCTTGGCACGAAAATTAGGAAATTTAAATTTTATAAAAAAAATTAGAAAAATAGGGCGAAATAGTCACTTTTAAGGCGGAAAATGTGGTTCATACATCAACTTTCCCAGCTAGAATGACGCTATGTGGTGGAACAACCCAGGCTTGTAGCAACACTTTACACTTTGAAGGTACTACTGACACCCAACCCATCCAGAAGAGCTGGCAACTTACCTGGGTCTTCACGTAGCCGGACAATGTCGTCTGTATGCTCCAAATCAAACAGTCTGCCAACTAGGAACAAATCGATGCCACTATCCTCGCACGAGGATAGGACTGTTTCCATAATCAAATATATAACCAAGTTGAATAGAAAAGCCAAGGGAGAGCAACCTTGACGAACACCGCTTTCTGTCTTGAACTCGGGGGAAAAATGCTATAAGCTCGGACTCTGCTTCGGCTGTTAGTATAAAGGGAGTGTAATAGACAATGAACTGTCTACGGATAGCACAGCGAAGTGCTACGGAGCGCATCCCCAGGTTGCGGATTGGGGAACGGCACCTTGGTGGTTAACCGTGAATAGGTGGGGCTACCACACTGAATAATCGGTCGTGGACGATAAGCGGCGATGCTAGAGGACGTAGTGGGGTTTTCGGTTGGCAACCAATATTCCGTTCAAATGCCATAAGTGTCTGCTGACAGCACTGCGACGTGTGCGAATGTGGCCCGCCACCAAATAAGTAGGACAAGTTCTGATGAATGCTACCTCAAGGACACGTTGGGAATCCTGGACTGGCGCAGGGCCATCCGAAAGGTGCATGAATCGTTCTAACGGTCACCGGCTACCAACAACTCTACCCCGTTATCCTGCAGGTCGCACTTGGTTGTGCACGGGTTAGAGGTGCACCCTTGAACAAAAGCCGAGCGACGCTGGGGACATCATTTAATACCTCATTCCTAAGTTTCTTCATGGATCGTCTTATAATGGTGCATCACGTTCATGCTACAGTGTTCCCGGGAAGCGACGCGCTCTGCGCTCTCCCAATGGCTGGGATGACAAATGAGCAACCTGGGAACCTAAATCATTTATGCAGCAGATCCAGCATCCATGTAGCCTGCTGAAATGTTAGAACATTGCTAGATACAGGAAGTCAGTATATCACGATGCGATCACTGCAGGACTACAAAGTAGACATCTGTTGTCTGTCCGAAGTCCAACTACCTAACTGTGGCACAAAACTAATCAACGTACCACATAGCAATGCAAACTACCGGCTATACCACAGCGGCCCAACTGACAACTCCGGTGTGTATGGGGTAGCAATCGCCGTGAGCGGCCGGACTAACAATGCCATGATCTCCTGGGAACCAATCTCTCCCAGGATTGCCATAGCGCGCTTCAGGAGAATGCCGTTTAACCTGTTTAACCATCGCTGTATATGCTCCAACGTTATATGCAGACGACTTCTACGAACAAGTTCAAGACGCAGTGAACCGCAGTCCGAGACGCGACATCCTAGTTATCGCAGGAAATTGGAACGCACGGACTGGCCCATCAGACGAACATACTCGGCATGCTCTGCGAAAGTTCAGCCTTGTTCAATGTTGAGAAAATGGCGAACGCCTAGTAACATTTACTGACCTTAACCGGCTGGTCGTGGCCAACACTCGTTTTCAGCACCCCAGAAAACACCTGTTCATGGAGTACTCAAATGATGGTCGAACGGCACACCAGATTGATTATTTTTGGTACGTGCTCGCTGGACCTCTTCAGTAGACGACTGCTGTTCCTATCGCGGCGCAGAAACTGGAAATGGGAACGGTGTAGACCATAACCTTGCACGCGCCAGCTTCAAGATCCACCTGACCACTCGCCTCCTGGGCAAATTCAACGTCGCGCTCTTGGAACGACCTGAGAGAAGGCAGGCGCCGCTGGACGCAATCTGAAAAGCGGAAACTTTCTTTGATGACTCAGCTGTAGACGCACAGTGTGCTACACTGAAAAAATCCATCACAGAAGCGGCTCTGGGGCAGTTAGGTGAGATTCTTCGCCACAAGAGAGACTGGATCTCCGAGAATACACTGCAGTTGTCCACAAAGGCAAGAGATGCACGGCGTAACAATTCTCCTGAATTTCGTATTCTCCGTCGCCAAGCCACACGCTCCGCGAAGAGTGACCGTAAACAAAACTGAAAGGCGATTACGGACAGCATGGAGGCTGCAACCGTCTCAGCAGACTTTGGAACGCTGTTCCGTCTAATTCGTGTCGCAGCAAGAAAGAGGCAGACATCGAAACCACTGTTGCGCAACACCACAGGCCAACTTATTCAGGGAAACGTGCAAAAAATACATAGGTGGGTTGAACACTTCGACCGGCTGCTGAACCGACCATCAAACCAAGCTGGCTCTCTACAGATGTCAAGTAGTTCGGAGACTTACGACATCAATTGTGACCCACCTAGTACGACAGAATTCATTGATGCAGTCACTTCTCTGAAAAACAGAAAGGCCTCTGAATAAGACGGGATGCCACCAGAGTTATTCAAAGCTTGCTTACCAACTGTGAGCGATCCGCTGCACTCTCTTTTCCATACCATTTAGGAAAGAGAACTTATTCCAAAAGACTTGACGGCTGCAATTTCAGTCCCGGTTTCAAAAAAGAGTGACAGATCTAGATGCAAAAATTACAGGGGTATTAGCGTGATTGATATTGCAGCCAAATTGTGTGCAGTGATGCTGCTTATTCGCTTCACAGTCATCAGAGATACGCACACTAAGGAGGTTTCACCGCAGAAGAGGTTGTGTTGAACAAATCTTCACTCTCCGTCGAATTCTGGAATACCGCTACAAGTTTCAACAGTCTGCCACTGCATGTTTCATGGACTTCCGCGCTGCATTTGACTCTGTCGATAGAGAATCCTTGTAGTGCATATTGCGGTCCGACGGAGAGAAGTTCATCAGGCTTTTAAAGTCATATGTTTTGAGTTACTACTTACTTGTGAGTGGTAGATAACCTTCGAAGATCAAAAATATAACAAGACCATCAAGGGCCAAGTGATATGTTTGGGATAATAACTACTGACTGCTCTATACATTATCCTGTATGTCGGAAAGAATTGTGATGGCACGTTTCTGATTAGGTTTTTGTGTTATACATGCAAAATTACTGACCTCCCAACTGTAATCCTCAATAAAGGAATATCCTCCACCAGCACCGCCTTTTGGAATTATAACAATACTACTCAGGGACCCGGCCACGCGTCCGTACCTATGGAGAAGAATCGGCTGAGTTAACCATAAGTTCTGGAGTTAGGCTAGGTTGTCCCCTATTGCCAGGGTTATTCACTTACGCCGTAGATTGGATAATGCGACAAGCACTCGATTGCCCTGGAATGTAGCTTGACCCAGACCTGGAGTTTGCGGATGATGTCGCTGCATTTGGAGACAACATGGACAACCTCTAGCCTGTTGTCGGTCGTATAAATCAGTTTGCCCAGTCCATTGGGCTAGAGATCAACACGTCGAAAACAAAGACATTTTCGACCGAAACTTCTACCGTGACGCAAACCCTCTCGATTAACAGGGAGCTTGTCGAATCAACCGAAGTTTTCAAGTATCTTGGCTCTACGATAAGACCAGACGGACAGACTAATGATGAAATCCAACTCCGTGTAGATGGAGCTAGGAGAGACTTCCTACAACTCTTCAAATCGTTGTGGAATCGATGTGAAATAAGCCTAATTACTGAGCTTCGGGGTTATCAGGCTTCCATCCGCCTCATCCTCACTTATGGTTTTTGAAACCGTTAAGAGTACACGATACAAGGAAGCTCAAAGTCTTTGGTAATTGGCGCTTACGCAACACCTCTTAGGTAAATTGGAGCGATCGGATTTCCAATGATGAGGTTCGACGGCGTTGCTTGAAAATCGACAAGCTTTTAAAACATGCTGCAACGCCGGCGCCTTCAGTGGTTTGGCCATGTGCTCCGAAGGACCGACACTCAGCCCTCGCACCGTGCCGTTGATGGTGTTGCCGACTCGGTGGTCAACTGAAGGCGGATTTGAAATTACTGGATCTTCAATCCGTGTATGGAATTCTCAACCGGAACCAGAACTGGGTTTCTCACTGCTTCAATCTTGCTACCGATCGTCATGCATGGGCCGCAATCGTTAGAGACATCCAGGATGCCGATTTATCCGCCCGCAGGAGTTAGTCGATTAAAAATAAGTAAAAAGTAAAGTAATATTGAAATAAACCTCTCGGGTACATCCTTTAGAGCGAGGCGCCACCAGAGTTTTGAGCAGTTGACTGACTCGAAAGCCACTTTCAGATCGAGAAAGACAGAGATGGTGGGTCTACAAAAGGAGTGTCAGTGTTCTAGAATTTGACAAGGAGTGAAGATGTGTTCGATACAACCTCGACCAGGCTAAAGCCAGCCTGGTTCCCACGTGTGCACTCTTCACGTGCGGTAGACAACCGCCGGAGTCTAATACCAACGAGAAGTTTAGAGGCCATGTTGATCAAACTAATTACTCTGTGGCTTTCACAAGGGGATCTGTCGCCTTTCCTGTAAATCGGCAAGATGACCGGTTCGCACCACTCGGTTGGAACCTGTTCCCCTTCCCACATTGAGCCCAGGAGTTTCATCAACTACAAAAACCCACATCCTTAAACGCCGATGGAAACAGTCCGTCAGGGCCGGTAGCCGCCTTTCTTTTGAGATAATTTATCTGTCGAGAAACCTTCATTTCAAATGGCGGACTGGCATAAACTGGGAGAATTTGCCAAATAGAGGGGGGAGGTGATAGGTCAGATGTCGATGGGAGCCAATTGCACTGAGCTTTGAAATGTTCAGACCATCGATCAGGACGGCTTTGCTGATGACGAATCAGTGCCAGTGGATTCCTTAATTACCTCACTTATTTCCCTTGGGCCCGTATTCCTACTTAGACGGAAAAGATTGCAACTATTACCAATAGCAACAGCCTTCTCCATATCTCCACACTTTCCTACCCATCATTTCTAGCGGTAATTCCTCAGACTCTTGATGAGCTGATGTTTAAGGTCGAACTCCCTCAGTTGCCACATGATGGCGTTATCAAAATAACCATTGTTTCTGAGCACGTCACGGAGACAAAGTGTACGCATTCCGAAGAAGCAATAACCTCAGTGAAATATAGAGCACCNACCAATGTGCGCAGATATGAAGAAGTAGCTACTTCTCTCAGTCAGCTTTGTTGCATGCTTAGCAATAGTTGGGACTGCATGACGACGTAAACCGGAAATTATACCCAAAGTCGCACAGTCTATTCGTGCTGCGTGTACCAATACATACGGGTCACTCCCTTATAATCCAACCACTAAAGGTGGCCTAACTGTGTGNTGCTCTATCATTTGGTCTGAAACCGTCCGAACTGCGCTGCTGGTTGTGTTGCTGTCTTTTACGGATCATACTGCAATGGTGCTCAGAAGAATCAAAACCAATATAGTTACGGTGGGAGAAGAAATGTAATTCTATAAGCTTACAAGTTATAAAAATAAAAATACAGTTAATAAATCAACACCTCGGCAATAGTAAAGTCACTGTGAATGGATCGCTGATCCATCAAACATTGAATTCGGCCAAAAGTAAAATGCGAAGCTCCATCTCATACCGATGAATACTGTATGCGACCATCAAGCGAATTTCTACCTTGTGTTTAAAGAGAAGGTAAAAGGGCGAAAAGAACTGTCTGACAGAGCGAGAGGCCAATTTAGATATAAGTGGAGACCCTGGCGAAACAGAATCTGTAGAACGAAGGTTCAAAATTTAGTTGGGGAGAATAATAGACATGTTTAAGGTAAAGTTTTTGAAACATTGAAGCAAACGTGGTCAGTCAAGCCCCATGTGCAGGTGAGTTCGACTTTGAGATAAGCCTTACGTTGATTGTTAGATTTTCGTGGTGGCCTGGTGGTTTATGGGAAAAGAAAGAGAACAGAGGAAAGAGATATTATTGAAATGAAGCTTTTGGAAATAAAATAATTGTTGGACAGAAGAAAGAGTGTAGGCACAAGTATGGAACTGTGGGAAAAATAGTTTCCATATGCACTGATAAGACTCCAACAATTCTGGCGGAAATGGTGCGCTAGCTGGGTAATCATTACAGCCTCAGTAAAATATTTGGGTGGAATTCGAACTGAATTCATTTCGACAGTAAACCTTCTTATCAACCGCGATTCAAGAGCCTTGGATTGTTGAGGGAAACCAAAGATATTTCCCGCAGTTATTGACAGAAGTTAACTAGGAATGTGATGCGAGAGTTAGTTAGTTAGTTAGTTCACCCGTGAAACAACGCAAACGAGATCCTTTTTAAAGGTCATTCGCAAACCTTCACATTTGAGGAACGTATGCGGTTGGTTGAAGATAACGGTTAGAAAATTTTCAAAATTACAGACATGAGTGTGATGAAGTCAGAAGCGTTTCGGGATGGAAATATTATGGCACCTTTCAAGAAGGACGAAAATATAACGGAGCAGCAACAGATACAAAATACGGCATAGCTGGTAGGCTAATTCCAGGGAACACACTTTTAGGACTATGGGTATAATCCATCCAGACGGTTCGCAAACATTCAAACAAACATTGGTGGTCATATTTATATGTTAAATGAGATAGAAAATTTTCTACATGAAACGAGATTCTGAGAAGAGAGTTAGTAAGTGAAGTGGAGCTGGAGGTGAAGACCCCAGCCTTTTGGTAGGGTTCACAAATCGGAGATTCAGATAAATGGCGCATAAAGGGAAATTTGGAAAAGCATATGTTGTTGGAAAGCGACTAGAATACGGGGGGAAGAGTCTTGGTGCGCTGCCTCACTGGAAATAAATTTTATCTTGGCCCTCTGAAGTGGTGGTGTATTATTGGGTTGAATGAACGGCACCAATAATGGGCCACTGTGTTCCTTCATACTTACCACATGGTTAAACCACTCAGCGGATCACTGTTTCTGTGTATGAAAAAAGTGTATCTGAAATGAAAACGAGTCTTGCAGAAAAATCCCATTTAGGTTTGAGACAGAATCGGAAATATTGGACTCAACTCAACAGTCATTCCGGGGATAACTATACACACTGATCGATATTAACTGAATGGGTGTGTAAGCATCGCATACCCTGACACAGACTGACCGCAATTTTCGTCATCACGGTGACAGTTGCATAGCAGGGGGCAACTTATGCGATGCAATGGTGAGGATAAATCTGCCATATAAGGGCCCAGATGCAATCGGAGTGTATCGATAGACTCCTCCCGTTGGCTATCTGTCAGCTGATTCTGTTGGCCTTTTATTTGATTACGGCCAAAACTGATTATACTTCAGCTAGTACGAATTGGTTCATGCGATCATTGACTCTCCGGAAGCGCCTATGGTTTCTCATTCCGTCTTCCCAATCTCTTCGTTTGTATGGCTTTACTCCAGGCAGAAATGGCACAGATGAGTCTCAAATTGCTTGTCAGTGCTCGCGAATATTGAAGTACTCTCAATCTAAGTTTTCTTATATCAAAGTATCGGCATTTCCCACCCGCCATATAGACACCAGGTGCTCCCCTCAGACGAACCGGTCAAATGATCATCGCCTTACGGAACTTGATGAAATTAGTTGCATTCATTCTTCTCAAGATCACCTCGAACCAATATAGTTCGCCAAATCCACCTCACGTTGATTACCATGAACACGATATAATATTTCAAGGAATGGGATGAAATAACATTATTTCTGACGAAACTCAACCTGGTCTACACTGCTACCTGATAACTTTAGGTGTAGAGTGCCAGAATCGATCCCTTGAAGTGTTACAACCGAAAAATACACCGTTCATAAATAATAAATAAATAATCTCAAGGTATACATATTTTCCCAAAGTATCTGGAAATGGAACTCGCTAGTAAAACTGTATACTGCACCGCATAAAAGTTTCACACTATAGATAAGCTGGAAACAAAATCTTTCAGAAAACACAACTAAAAGCTGAACAGGTTTAGGTGCTTTTTATTGCGCTTGCGCACCAGATAATTCTTATAAGCAGGGGCATCGAATTGTTTTGCATGCTAACAGTCAGTTATGCTCGCATTTTGCGATCACTGCTCTGTTCGATCAGTGCTCGAGTATTAATTTGAATCTGTTCGTGCTGACGCTCAGTTTAAGGATTACCGCACTGCGGGGCGCGGGATCTCAGTTGAGTCAACGCGCTTGAAGGCCAGATTACGTGAGGACGTGAGTTCGTGTTCACACACCCGGACTCAGGGGAGGAATCATGTGAGGAAGGCTGGTTCGTGTGGTTCATTTCTGTGCAGTGTGGTTACGTGTGCCTAACTTAATAAATGAGGGTGTGATGAGCACCGTCAAGGCGCTAAGCACGCGAAAAGCAATCAGAACATATCACAGTGGCTGTCAGGTGAAACAAACTCAATATCTCAATTGTCAGTGGTCGGGTCAAGTCTATACTGGGGTACCTCATTTGTTTCGAACTGTTAACGAAATCAAATCAGAACGGTTGAATGATTCCATTCATTTTGGTGAATGTAATATATTGATTGTAGTAGTAGTAATAATACGCACGGAATTCGGAACACCATCCACGCAATATGAATTACAAGACCCGAATCGATAATCAGCTATCACGGACTGGATCGCAGAAGCAATGCCCCACAAGAACGAGACGCGAGGAAAAGGTCGGAGGACAGGCAGTAAGTAGTTCGTTTATTGGAAGAAATGAAGGTGATTAA
>UZAN01060149.1:0-10805 GCA_900618425.1 Echinostoma caproni
TAGCCGCGTGCTATCCGTCACCTCTTAGAAGAACGTTCGCGGTCCTTTGCTCGGTACAAATTGACGGGTCTGATGGAAGATGCCAATGACTTCATCCGCATTCGCAATTTGTGCAAAGCAAGGATCCGAGAGTTCCAGAGAAACCAACAGAACGGCATTTTAGCCAGGGCACGGGTAAACCGGTCAGTCCTGTACAAATTTATGCGACGAATCCGGCAAAGCATCCCATCCGCCCTTGCCCTATCTAAACCCGACGGTACCCTAGCCGCTTCATCTGCAGAAGTGGCGGAAATGTTCCGGTCCCATTTCGACCAAATTTTTAACATCCCATCTCCAATCAATCATCCCAATCTTCATCCCGTAACCTACAGATCCCCGTTAGACCACTTTGTCATAACAGTGTCAGAAGTAGAAGAACAACTAAAACGCGTGAACTCCTTCAGCTCAATGGGTCCGGACAAAATCCACCACCGTATACTGAAAGAATCCGCGGACGTGCTGGCTGCCACATATGTCCAACTCTTCCAAAGGTGCTTGGACACAGGAACCCTTCCACAACAGTGGACTAGGGCTACTGTTATCCCTATTTATAAGAAAGACACGTAGAGTGGTTCTCAGACGGAGCTTGAAAATGTTTTACTTTGTTGTTGTTGTTTGCTTGTTTTGGGTAAGCTGAGAGTCAGCAATAAGGAAAAGGTTTTCGACAGTACTCGTGTCAAAGAGATGCTAGAGGCAAAATAGATCTACTCGAATGCGTCTGATTTCTAATGTCTAGATGCCCAGTTGTTGAAGTCGCGTTGGATAGGGGAGGTCCCTGAATTCAAGGACATAAGCTTAGCTGCCCACTGGAGGCGTTCAAGGCAGTCACGATCTCGGCTGAGATCGGAGTGTGCAACTTGGCTTCCGTACTCTAAAAGAGGACGGATGTAAGTTCATCAAATAAGGGGAAAATCATCCTTTAGAATACATCTTTTTATGAGGTTCAGGAAACAGAAGGTTGCCTTACTGTCCAGATGGTTGTGATAAGAGAAAGACAAATTATTGTTTAGTCAGAAACCAAGAACTTTGTATTGGTCTGCCTGGGGTAAAGTGTGGGAACCTATCCTCGCGCTCCTTCTCCGTTAGGGCAGGAACGTCTTTCTCCAACTCTTCCCCGATGACAATAGTTCTTCACCAGGGATCCGTTCTAGGTCCACTCTTTTTCATTCTATACACAAATGACCTCCCGGGCAAAATCCCAGTCCACACTGCTATCTATGATGACGATGTCACAATCTGGGGGAGTGACACTTCAACATTGCAGGGGGCCATGGATATCACCAAAGTATGGTCATCAGACTGGAGCCTACCAATAAATGATGACAAATGTGTAAGTATGTCCTTTAGCAGGGGCTGCGCGCACACCTCCAATGTGCGCACCACATCCCGACTTCAGACTGTGAACCAGCACAAGATCCTTGGCTTCTGGCTATCTATCTCTCTATCTTTTTCTTGTCACCACCAAAAAGCCCGAATAAAAGGCTTTTGGGGTACTCAACTTTATCAAGCGCTCCTTCCCTCGCTTTGATAAAGAAGACTTTTAACTCTTATATGGCACTTATGTAAGATCGCTATTAGAATACGGAGCCCAAATCGCGTGCTCTGGGCTTTTAAGTGATCGTAACTACATCGAATGAGTTCAGCGAGCAGCCACAATTCTAGTCTCAGGTCTCTCCCATGTTCCATATCCTATCCGTCTCACCACACTGAACCTTTACCCCCTAAACACCCGCCGCATTCGAGCGGACCTTTTTCTTCTTTACCATTTGCTCTCCACAGACAGGGCCAACCAGTTTTTCACACCATGTAGCTTAGTCTGCGGGTCCAGATGAGCTGCACCCAGCAATCCTGCGGCCTATTGCTGACATAATTGCCGGCGCACTGGCCCAGCTTTTTAATCGCTCACTTGCCTCAGCTACGCCGCCGGCGGACTGGACCACGGCGGATATGGTGCCAAACCACGAGGGAGGGTCAAGGGTGGCTGCATTGAACTACCGTCCAGTTAGCCTGCTCTCGGTAGTCCTAAAAACATTGGAGCTTCTTCTCAGGGGGAGGCTGGTGGGATATTTGGACGACCAACATCTCATAGCTGACCAACGGCACGGCTTTATCAACAGAAAGTCGTGCCTCACTAACCTACTATCTTTTTTGGACGAGGTAACATAAATTTTGAATGCAGGGGACCGAGTCGAAGTTTGCTACCTTGATTTCAGGAAAGCCTTTGACTCGGTCAACCACAGGTTCCTTCTGCATAGGCAACAATTAGTGAGGTGGATACGAGCGTACCTACACGAGAGGACGTTCCGTGTAAGGGTGGAACAGGAAACGTCTGAGACGGCAGCAGTCTGTAGTGGGGTATCCCAGAGCTCAGTCCTTGGGCCCATACTATTTGTGCTGTATGTCAATGACGTCATCGAGGTATTCCGGTGTCTCGGGTTCCTATTCGCGGACTACCTCAAAGTAGTACGGAGCCCGGCATTGGGAGACTTACAGGATGCCCTAAATGGAATTGATGGCTGGGCGAACACCTGGGAGCTACCACTCAATGCCAGCAAATGCAGGCACCTGCTGATGAACAGAGGGGCATCGAAGGCACTTTATCTAGGCGCTGGGTCGGTGAAGGCCTTAGAACCCATCGATGCGATCAGGGATCTAGGCGTGCAGATTCACTCGTCCTATAAATCCTCATCGCAATGCGCTGTGGCTGCAGAGAAGGCCAATGGAGCCTTATTCCAACCCTACCGCACAGTAATATACGAGGCTTTTGTGTGATCACACTTGGAGTACTGTGTCCAGGCGTGGGCCCCTCTCTTAGTAAAGGATAAACAACTGCTTGAGTTAGTTCAAANAGTTCAAAGAAGGTTTACTCGGATGATCAGTGAACTGCAGGGCAAGTCTTACAAAGAAAGGTTGGCGGATCTTGACTTATTCTCTCTGTACCGCCGAGGCCTGAGAGAGGACTTGATTGAGTCGTTCAAACTTCTCAAAGGACTGTTAATAGCAAACAGATCCTTGTTTACCCTGAATGTCCATTCAACCCTCAGAGGGCATACGCTGAAGCTGATGAAACCACTGGCCAACGGAAGTGCCAGGGCACAATTTTTCTCTCACCGCGTAGTAAACGCATGGAACAAGCTTCGATCGACAGTAGTAGCAGAATCTAGTGTTCTGCAGTTCAAACGGAGACTAGACAACTGCAGGGACGAAGTGTTCCCAGATTATGACCATGGGACACTTCAAAAGCTGACAAAAAGTTAGTTTTATTTCGTATTCGTCGACGATCTTAGGCTGAAAGTTTCAGAATAGTATTTAGAATGGCTTTTGACAGTTATATGGAAGGTGCAATCCCTAAAGATTTCGTATTAGTAGATTTCCCTTTCGAGAACTCGTTCATTTATATTATTGAATTTTTATTTGATTTTTTAAGTCAAATAATTTTCCCTTTATTGTTTTGGTTGTCTGCTGCCTTATTGAAACTGGCGTTATGTTTAGGGTCTGTCATAGGCGAAATAATTTTTGAGCAACAGTGGTCTCCAGTTGGGATTTTTTCTCATGGCTTGGAGAATGGGAATCAGTCAAATGACTTTGAACTTTTTGAATCAAGCCGCGTTTGGGTGCTGCGCGCTTACCGCCAAGAACATATCCCTGTATCTCGGGTTACCGAATTCAACAAGAACCGGTCTCCCATTCGCTAATCCATTGTCATCCTCGTTCTTCCACCTTCCCAGCCGCAGCACCCTCTTTACCAGGGCATGAGCTGGGATACCTACCAACCTCAGTAGGGCGACCACTCTCTGCCGGAGTTCCCCTACTTTTTGTTGAGCAGATATACAGAATGGTTCAGGGATGCCTTTTATAACCACATTGCGGTTACGTCCCATAGCCAGTTCTGCCTGATTGGCCAAACTACCTACTGCACCTGCCAACTTGTTAGCCGCTTCCTTCACTTCCCTCGCCTGTTCCTGGATGACAACCTTGAGCTTCTGAAGCTTACGGTCCATATAGGCTGTTAAGGCTGTCAATCCTACTGACGGTGCTAATTTACGCCTCTCGTCTCCCTTTACGGTGGCTATTTGGGGTACCACAGGGTCCACACTGCCTGCTTCTTCGCCGAGTGTGACATCAGCCATTTTATTCCGACCCCGCTTTCTTTCCTTATATGCGGGCTCCCTAGGTGACCTGTGGCCTATTGGGGACTTCGGGGGATATATTGCTCGCTCTACACTTACATACCTGCACCCAATTAGGGCAAAACCACTGCAGGAACCTGTATGTTCTGTACAGTTCCCGTGCTTTGGAGCACAGTGTACTACACTCAGCGTGATACCAGGCCTCACAACCATCACACCTGATGCCATTCTGGACATCAAGCCTGCAATCCTCTTTTCCACAGGGGAACTCGACAACTGGAACAGAGCCCCCAGCGTCTGCAGTGATCTGTTTGTGCGTTCTATCCGAGCTAGTTCTTGGCATATTGCGGAATCAAGTGCTAAACAGGAAGAAATAATACTAAGCAAGCGAAAATAAGGCTAAAGTAGTCAGTCAATATGGTACTCGCCAAAACAGTGAATAATGTACCAGAAAATAGATGGCTCACCGATATAAATATATAAATATGCGTAGTCATTCTTCAGAAATGCATCATTCTGATGTTCATGATGACCTTGAATATGAAATTGTGTTGCGCTACAAAAATAAAATATGCCAGTCAACAATTTAGCACTATAATTCGGTTTGACAATCGCTATCACTATGTTTGAACATCTTATTGTGTTTTATATGATTGCATTGTTACTTTGCCTTGAATGCTCTTATTGTGCATTAAAAGCATGTTTTGCGTTGTAATCCGAGAAATGTACTATTATTTTTATCAGTAGTAATAATAGACTTTTTTCTAACACCTTTGGTATTACTTTTCCGGCCGTGGCCTGTAGTGTACCAACGGCCAAGGTTTAGTGTTTAATACTGTATCGTACTCGATTGTAATTCCTGTTTATTGCTGTTATCGTATTTTTCTTATATCATCGCCATACTATAAGTTACTTTTAAAATGCTAACAGGAAATGTCGATTCCGACTCAATTCCTTATAGATCCCAGGACGAAGAAACTCTACCAATGCATATCGTCAACACTACAATCAACACTTCTTCAGTGATCATATTATCACAGAACGAAGCAAGCTTAAGTCTGAAGACGAAAGTGGTCAAACTGGAGGCTGAGCTGGCGGAGGTGAAGGCATTACTCATAAGCCTTTCCCCCTAATTGAAACCAGTAAAAAGTCCCTCAAGATGTCAGACCAAAGTAACTTAGACACTGCCAATGAGCTGTCTGAAACAGAGGCATACAGTAAACGCATGATAATTTGGGAGAAGTTCTCAGCAGGAACACCCCCCAAGCTACAGGGTCAACATAATCCTGGGGAGCCTTAAGTCACTAAAGATCCTGAACCCAATCGTGTTTTCGTATGATCAAACTAAAACCAAGAAAACGACTCCAGGTGTCGTGGTTGAGCGCAGCCAGAGCGCAAGTGTGACACTGGCTCGCTCAGACGAACATAATGAAGAGATGCAAATACGTTACAGGTGTAACCCGCGACATTCCCCTTCATGTCAAATAACTTGGAAAACAACCTGGCAGCGAAAAAGTGGATGAGAAACTGGGTGCGTACCGCAGTCAATCTCACACGACTTCATATTGAGAAGAAATCAATCATCTCCTCAACCAAAGAAGGCAGCAGTCTATCCTTCGCCCCACTAGTCACCAGTCATCCCGACGCCAACTTCGCTGAAATAACCACAGGCGAACCAACGATAATTGGGACACTCAATCTTAAGTTATTATCACCTGTCAAACCAATCCTTGCAACAGAAAAGGAAGTCAAAGGCCCAATCAAGGTGACCACCATACGACCACTAGCTGCAATGAAGGGCCAACTAGGTAATTCACCATCCAAGGCAATCATCTCCTCAGCTCCTACACCGGCGCAACCTTAACCTTACTTCCCCAAAACTAATACCCAACAAGACAATCTTCCTGCACTCAAACTCGTTTTGTTGGCAAGCTACGCTAGGTTACTCCTATAGCGAACGTAAAGACAGGACTGGAAGAAAAGTTCAACAGACCAGCCCCCTTTTCTATCCTAAGTTGACCGCCCTCGTTCACCAGATAGAGAGAAATCCCAAAACACTGGCAAATTCATCTCACCCGTATGAAACGTGAGGCCGAACACATGGCGCTGCCCCACAAGAAGCTCTCACGTGTGACCGGCCGCCTCGGAAAGAAAGGGTCGAAACAGTCCCCCTACAAAACTACCCCACGATCCCTACCATCCTACTAGGCCTGCTGAAATACAAAGTAAGTGGGTGCTAAAGTGCATATCACCCGAATACCTCGGTCTTACTGATCAAATCCTTGAACTGAGACAAAAGGCTCTTGATGAGGAGTCACATGTACTAGCTTTAACTGGGACGTGACTCTATCACTATATATTAGATGTTGAAATAACGATAGATGGCTACACCCTGCACAGACAGGAATCTAACCAGGGACACGCGGTTAGGGTGGCTCTCTTCCCTAATGAAGCCTTCCCACTTGCTTTGCGAGCATCCCATTCTATCGTCCAATGAATTAAAACCCTATGGGTGAACATTGTCTTCCCGACCAGAGACTCTCCTCTCTCACCTTATAGTCCTGGGTGACTTCAATGCCCCGGGTATAGATTGGCCCAGAAGTCACTCTAGAGACAGAAAGTTTGGTGAACTCATTATAAATATCTTCATTGAGCATTCGCGGCACCAACATGTAGCATCTCCTACAAGATATCGTGTAGGTCAAAGTCCCTTCTTGCTTTATCTTGTGGTTACCAATGGAAGACACCAGATGGGCACGATTTCCTATCATTAATAAAAATGACCACCTTTTCCTTTCCTTTGACTACATCATCCAAAATCCCACTTGCAGAATTCTACGATCATTCAAAAAGGATGATTTCATACTGTTATGGAAATTCCTTACCAATATATTGGGCAACAGCAATGTTGATACTGACCCGATCAAAGTAAATGAGTTGTTGGAATGTCTAATTCATGAAGCGGATTACTTTACATCCCGAGGGTTCGAATTGCAGCCAATCCTAGGCCCACCTGCCCCGCCCCATCCAGCATCTAATGTACGAGCGGACGTGCTTCTTCGCTTGGATGACGCTGAGTTCAAGTGAATCCACAACCTACGCAAGCACAGACTTACAGAATTTTTCAATAGGCAACAAGAAGCAACTCTTCTCCTTGCTCGAAACAACCCGGATTCGTTATTTTGAGTACTTCTCCGTAAAAGACAGCCAACTTCTTCAGCTCTAACCTTTGGACGGCTCTCCTGTAACCTCCTCCGATTAGGTTGCTAAAATCTTCCGTTCTTATTATGAATACACCTTCAAGTTTACCCCCATTTCTTTGCACTCCAGCCTTGTCCTTCCTAATGCCCTCCTCCCTTAGAACAATTCATCATCCTTCCTAGGGAGACTAAAAGCCTCCTCAAATCGTTGAGTCCTGATAGCTCAATAGGACCAAACGACATAAACCTTGGCATTCTAAAAGAAGCTGCCTCGGTCCTCAGCCCTTACTGTACCACTCTTTTCCAAAATATCTTGAGGATAGAATATTTCTTAAATCCTGGAGGAGAGGCATCATATCACCACAGTTTAAACAACGAGACCGGCACATCCCTGGCAGCTAAAGGTCAATCAGCGTGCCCAGTAAGATCTTCGAGCGGATTATAAAACGAGTTATTCTGACACATATTAGTCAACGAACTTCTTTCCCCATTACAACACGGCTTCCTCCTGGGCAGATCCTGCATCTCCAATATGCTGCCGGTCATGGACAGTCTAACTCAAGCCCATGACGACGGCTTGATTTTCCATGCAATCTTCATTGACTTTGAAAAAGCTTTTGATCGGGTCCCACAAGCTCGTCCACTCCATAAACTGGAAGCCTACGGCCTTACTGGCATACTCCTTGTCCTAATTCGGGACTTGTCAATTAGTGTAGGTTCATTGCTCTCACTTGCTTCTTCCATTTCCACCGGAGAACCTTACGGCTCCGTTCTTGGCCCTCTACTCTACCTTTTATATTTTAATGATTTGCCGCATAGGATCGGAGTAAATGCTCGCAATTTGCGCTGACGATGTGACAATCTGGGGCACTAACCTTAAGGCTGTTCATTGAGAAATGGATGCGGTCAAAGACTAGTCTGCGGACTGGAACATTCTGATGAACGACGATAAATGCGTCAGCATGTATTTTGGGACGGTCCCAGTAAACGCGTTTAAGTCTAACGCTTCCTCAACCATGAACAGTGCAGAACATCAAAAAGTCCTTGGTTTCTGGCTGACCAGATCACTCTCGTTCTTTTATCACCAGCAAAAGCAGTAAACCGGCCTTCCGTATCCAGAATTTCCCAAGACGTTCTTTCCCCAGAATAGATAAAGATGACTTTCAGATCCTCCGCAGCACGTACATCAGACTATTATTAGAATACGGGAGTCAGATTGCTCACTCCAGTTTGGTGAGCTACTGTACGGCCCTCGAGCATGTGTACCGGAGACCGATAATACTTGTGCATGACTTGTCTTTCATCTTTTACTCTACACGCCTTTCCGTCAAGAATCTGTATCCCATCGAAACCCGCCGGATAAGAGGTGACATCTCCCTTCTGTACAATCTCTTTAAGTCTGGTAGGTTTGATGACTTCTTTTTGCGTACAGCATAAAACTCTTCAAACTGCGCTTCCGTACCCTGGTCCGACAGTGCTGTTTCACCCACAAGGTCATTCCTTTTTGGAATAACCTACCCAAGAAGTAGGTAATGCCCGAAAAATCCGCCTTCATGCGGAGACTAGACTTCTATGTTAGCCTACGCCTTGGACGGTAATCCTCTGTTGGTGTTAATAATGCTTTGAAACTTTTATTGAATTTGGTTGTCTTGGCAGATTTGAAGTTATGTTGATTGTGAAAAGTTCAGTAGCCTCGGTGGGATTGGAACCCAGGCATGGATGCCGCCTACGCTTTGTACGCGCACGCTCTACCAACTAAGCTACGAAGCCACGCCGACAGCACTGACCTTTTATTAAATTTGCTTATATGTTGCACTGCATGCGGATTCTGCACACCCCATCCCCTATTCTTATCTCATTTTAGCTAACCTTCTTGGACATAATTTGCGGTATCACTCTAATTATCCATCGCCTGCCGCAGTCAAGCCTCATCGAAACATGACCAACTGAAATGCAGGTTCAGAAGAAAACTTTGAAAAGCTCCAAGATCCGGGACCTTTGGGCTTTGCCTCGCACCCGTGTAACACTTCGAGACTTCAAGACCACTAGCTTCATCCATGGGTCGTCAGGTGTAGCTTCTTATCTGTACTCCAACTAATTTGTTGCTGTCAAGATTATGTTGAGTGCCAAGTGGTCTGCCTTATTGAACTTTCGGCCTCGGAGCTGTTCACTTATATTCTTAGTGGTTTTGATCAAGAGTTTGAAACCTATGGGACCGTGATCGCTCTTTCCCAAAGGGTCATGCACTAGGACTTTGTCCACCAGGTAAGGTTCGTTGAACACTACATAGTCCAGTTTGGATGGCGTGCCCCAATGACTCCACCTGGTAGGTCCTTTTACGTGTACCTCCAGAAATATTTCGACACACAATTCTAGGAAGCGGATCTGCATGGATTCCACAGGGTCCTCGGCTGTGTGACTCGCAAAGTCAATCGAGGAGTGGTTGAAGTCTCCTATGATAAACCTGTTGTCGTGGCCTAGCTCGGTGAACCTTCCTGAGCAAGCTACAACTTGTTCATCCTCGGTTGCACCAGCGCTTGGAGGACAGTAAAGTGCACTCACTAAATTTGCTTGTGGACCCTTGGTTTTGATGCAAACCCTCAGATATCCAGCCTGTTAATTTAGGGTTGGGTCAGTCACTAGTTCGGATTTAGGACAGTGAACCGCTTAATGTACAATCCCCCGTCATTACCGTTTGACCTGTCGTTTCTGTAATTTGGCATTGCGCGAACTGCAACTTTGGAGTCTAGTATGCCTTCGTGCAACCAGGTCTCAATTATTGCTATAAGCTCCATTGGGCTTTGTTCGGTTCGTACCTTCAGTTCCGAGATCTTATTTATTAGGCTCTGCGAGTTTGTGTAAACAAAAGCAATCTCCTCTTCTTTAAAAATAACTACGGATACGCTTTGTGTTGGCTCTCCGTTCACAAGGAGTCTTAATTCGTCACATTGTGGCCGGTTTCTGGTCGTTTTTTTAATCTTCTATATTGGCACAGGGCTTCGTATCTGTCCCTGGATCTTGCATTGGTGGTAAACAAAGGACCGGTACTCGTTTGGTTGCGTTATAAGCAGCCCAAATGGCAGTGCGGTTCGCCCTTGGCTGGTCAACGTGCCACTCCACCTTTAGTGGTAGTGAATTCTTCAAGTTCCTTCGTTCTTCTGTAAATTGATACTCCATATCCTCGTCGAAGACAATGATCATCATGAGCCGAGGTGAGGACAGATTGTTGAGGTGCGGGTGCCTTGGAAGTCTAACGAGTTTCTCGGCTCCTGGCTTACATAGCCTAGAGTTCTCTAGCATGTATTCCCACTGTTCACGGTCATATTTTTGACTCTTTTCCTTATATTTTCCTTCTAGTCTACCTCTTAAGATGAAATATCAAGTATCTGCTTCGGTGTAGTTTTTTCCAGCATTTTCAAGTCTGCGGTATCGTCCT
>UZAN01060153.1:0-10800 GCA_900618425.1 Echinostoma caproni
CTTGTCTCATTGGATGCATAAGGCTAAGGGCCGATCCCGAAAAGCGGACCGTAAGCCAACGCACCAGCGGACAACAAACTCAACCGAAATTTAAAGGCCTTGCGAGGCAGATCTCCAGAAGCTCCCACACAGGTGCTTCGATCAATCCCAAACCGTAGGAGATGCATTTTGTCAGAGACAGAACCGATGTACCGACCACGTTCACATTTGTTTGCGGAAGTAATCAGTGGGAGAGCTGGACACCTGGGAAAATACGATCTGTGCCCTGTTAACTTCAAGTGAAACCGTTCGTCAACTGTGTCCGAAGTAAATAGGCAACCATAATTGGATAGAAAGAAAGAAGCGGTGACACTCGGGGGAACTCCGGTCTTAATGGAATCTACTCTCTAGCTTATCGAAGGCGTTGCTAAACCCGATCATGCGGCGATTAACATCAACAATCATGCCTCAGCGAGCTGACCGATTTATCGATCCAGTTTGATGTGACTCAGTTTATTACCCGACCGGCCAGTGTGAATCACCGCCAAGTTCGTTCAGTCGAACCAACTCGCTTAAAGGTCAAAGGGCATAACGTTCTCGGAGGACGAACAGACAGACAGACAGACCCCACCGAAACATTCATCCTCGCTCGGTGACTCCCTAAAAAGTACTTTTGTGTACGCAACACAAATCACATTTGCAGTTCGGGGAGTGGGTATGAGACGAACAGGTCCATTCTCTGAGCTGCAAATGAGATTTGCGTTGCATAATTCACATCGGGAGTTCAAGTATGAGAATAATCAGACAGAATATTACCGGATACGCGTACTTGACATGCGGCTAGGACCGTGAGACCGTATGTGTGCTTTTGGGAAGTTTTGTCCAATTATTCATATACTACTAAGTACAGAAAATACTTTCGTTTATTCACGGAGAAATCAGTTCACTGCAACTATAAACGGGTTTTGTGATAGACTGCGTGCGATACAGTGCACGAACCCCACCTTCGTAACCAAATCATCCGCATGGATGAAGTTGGGTATGATGATATAACTCATTGATTTATAGAGCAATCGAACGGATTTTGATTATGACTTTACCGAATTTATTTATCTGAGAAAATGTACTCTTTGGGGTGTGGGAAATGCTTTGCACACCACTCCAGGAAAACGATGAAAATATGCAAGTCGTTACAAAACGCACAAACTTCCCATACTCACGCTGGGAAGACAAATCTCAGGCATATTACTAATTAGGTCCCCGATAATCTGAACTTCGAAACTGTTTTTTTTTCCTGCGGAATAACTGCTTTTCATTTGTGGGCAGTTTGAAGTCTCTTTCGTGCGCCTAAACTCACCTGTCTAATAGACTCCAAACTTTTCAATAGGCTGACCAGTTCTTAATATTAATATTATGGTATTATTATTATTATTATTATATTAATATTATGATGCAGCAACCACATTTGAGTGGAGTGGGCATACAGCCAGTGTTGTGTTGGAAAACCATGGTTCCCAATCGACTTTCTGGAATCCCTGGGATAAGCTTCAGTTTCACTTACTACATTCATTAACCATGTATTTTGGTGCATCAGTTTTCGTTGCTACCTCATAACTACCCTTTTGGATGAAGGAGTAAAAGGAAGCTTGGAGTGTCTAAATCAATGTAAGTGTGAAACAGAGAAATTATCAAGATTAAAGTTGCAAGGATGATGAGCAGATGCACGAGTGCCACTGTTTACGACACTCACCGCCTCGAGCCATCGATCATGCTGATCTCGGTATCCCCCTCTGGGAAGGCGAACGCGGTCAATAAGCACAGGTCTTCTGGTCAAGGTTTTCATACCCTCAGGCCATGTGTTAATTCAACCACCCTTTACTTTTTCCATCTACTGCCGGTCTCGGTAAACAACACGCGCCGTGGCAATCTATTTGGTGACATGCCCAACACGCCTTAAGCAGTGTGATCTATGGAGGTCGACCACTCACTATAGTGAGCAACCGCGGTTACCCAGACCTCTGCACTGAACCTCAGCATAACCTGTCCGGTTTCCCCACCAGACTCGTGCAATGTGGCGTAAACAGCGACGTTTGAACACCGACACTATAGCTCTAGCTTTTTTTCGTAATGGACAAGGGTCTAAGCCGTATAACAGAACGGCTCGAACTATTGCACCATACATTCGACCCTTCACAGACAACTGGATGTTGCGATGGCGCCATAGATGTTTCAAGTTGGCAAATGCCAATTGAACCATCTGTACGCGTGCCGACACTTCATCCGGGATGCGTGAGCCGGGTGAGAAGTAACTGCGAGGTATAGTAAAGTTTGCTTATTACTTCTCTTACTTCTGTTACAGTAAGGCTGGGAGCTGAAGAAATGTAATGCTGTAGCAAGATTTTACACTTTGAACGTGCAAAACGCATACCGAACACTAGCACTTAAACTTTACAGAACAGCTTGCAACGTATCTGGATGTTCACCTAACAGTGCACGGTCGCCAGCATACTGAAGACCAGGCAATCTAACACATAGGAGCGAATTAATACCACTTTTCTGGCACGTCGATAGGGCTGTTTCAAGAATTAAATCAATCACGAAGTAACATAGAAACAGAGAGAAAGAGAGAGGTTAACCCTGACGAAAAACACTTTCCGTGATGAACTAGGGCGAAAAGGTGCTGTAAGCTAGGACTCCGCTTCGGCTGTTATTATAAAAGATCGTAATATTGAAATAAACTTCTCAGGCACACCTTTCAGAGTAAGATAGCACCAAAGTTTAGAGCGGTCAGCTGAGTCCTTAACCGCTATTAGATCGAAGGGAACAGAAATGGCATATCTACCAACAGAATGTCGCTGTTCTACAACTTTGCGAGGAGTGAAAATTTGATGGGTGCAGCTGCGATCGGCCTGATTTTCAAGTGTACACCCTTCACGCACGGCAAACAACCGACGCAATATGACGCTAGCAAGAAGTTTATAGACAATGTGGTTTTCGCAAGAGGACCTATCACCTTTCTTGCAATTGCGTAGGATAACTGACTGACATCATTCTGTTGGAACCTGTTCCCTCACCCACACTGAGCCCAGGGGCTTTATCAACTCCATAACCAAGACTGAATCTCCATCCTAATTAACCAATTGGGACAGACTGTCCGGACCGGAAGGTTAGCACCTTCTGAGATTACTTATTTCCCTGCTAATCACCATTTCAAACGGAGGACTCATATGAACTGCAGTAATTGCCCAATGGAGACAGGGGCTGATGAGGGTCACCTCGATAAGGAACGCATTTGAGGTTTTCTTCTGAGACTCAGTTATCTGACATACTCCCAAAATTTTCCCCTGAAACTTTCCATCCGCAAAATTGGCATACTAGAACATAATACAGTCCCAGTCGTAAGATCCAGGGGGAATAATAACTTACCCATCTACTAGGAACCTCGAAGATCAACTTTTCTCATCGCTGAATATCTCACTATTCCCACCGGAAGTCCCGGGAATATGAGTTCGAACCCAGGCAAGGTGATCGTCAATATGACGGTCTATTATTCATCTTCTGTCTTGATGAAGTTTAGGTTTGGTGCAGTTAATAGCAGTTATTGTGCGCGCAGTACACTCAGGCTCCAGTGTAATGATCTGGGTAACTTCGACACACTTGATACCTGATTTGAAGCAACACCGAAGAGCTGTCTCGTTCCCTGATCAGGGAGCTTTCCCAGGACTCCGCGTCTATTCTTCAAATTATACCGATGTGGATCCGTCAAAAGGTTATGCATGACCCCGGTGATAGATGAATTTGTCGATAGAACTCTTGTGAATGCTGATCCTCAGGTATTTATGGACTAGTACTTTTCTTTTTTCCACCTCTGATAGTTTTGCACCGCGTATCATTCTTGTTTCTACAAACGACGGGTTCATGGGCTCGACTGTGAATTATAACCTTGGTAATCGTCGTTCAACTATCGCGTGCGACGTGAATGCTGTTCAATATTGCATAACTGGAAGTCAATCAACACTCCCGAGACATGCTCGATTCGTTCAACTCACGTGGTGAGCCACGGAATGTACTTTAATAGCAGCACTGAAAATAGGGTGAATAGCATTTCTCACCCCAAAGAGCAAAATTTTCTGAGATATTTCAGTCTAGTAAATTCATACTCAAAGTCCGTTTCACTTCTCTACACAATAATGTGAGTTGTGCCATAATCAAACCAAATTTGATCAAGCTAAATGGTTTGGTTACCAAGCGGACAAACAGAGGGGGAGGAGAGTCAATAGCATCTCATGCAGATAGAGTGACGGACGAAGCAGGAATCAATTTGTGGAGTTTCAATGGAATTCAAATCACAACGATTTCCCCATTGAGGTTGAAAAGAAACAAATTCAACCTTTGCTGTCGACGCACAATATTTAAGACGCGATTAACCTTGAAGGCCAACTTCATGTAAACCCCGTTTTGGTTTCCTTTAATGTCTGTTGCAGATGCTTATGAATTTGTCCAAGTAAGCATTGTCATGTCAATGATGGAGGAGATTAAATGCAATGCTAGTATATCGAGACATCTGAATGTAATAAACACTATTGTCCAGATGAACCATATGAAGGATAAGGGCTTGGTGTCCTCGAATATTTATTACGGAAAAACAGGACAAAATGACACAGGACGGGTCTAAAAATAGCTACCATAAAAAGGGTACAACTCAAGGCAAATGCTCCAAATGTCCGTCGGGTCATCTAGACGAACTGACGAGTGGAATAAGAGAGAAGAGTTGACTGATCGCGCGTGTCAACAAGCGCGATCGGTCAGGTTGCGTGCACCCTGCACTCCTTCCCCCTCCCCTTGACCGTAACATGCTTATAGAAAGTGGTTTACATATTTGATTCCAGAACGACCGGTACAGTTGACTGAATTCATCCATAACGACCAGAGAGGAATCACGTAGATGTGGGCGTCGCCCATGTAGTCAGAGAGTGAAAAACTGAGTAAAGACACGAGTGCATGATGAAATTTGAATGGTTCTGCAAAGAAGTTCAGGTCAACAGATTAATAATTGATACTGATCGACAGCAAACGTGATGCATGAGTATTCCGTTTGATTTAGACTGCTTGTTCAACAAACACCGGTGCCGTGAATAGACACACAATAGTCGGTAGCAAGAGGACAACAACTTCGTTCTGCCTGAGGTCAAATCTTACTATCATCGTTGATACTAATCACTGATTTTCACCTATCTAATGTGCAATAAGTGTACAACTTAAATGCAAGAGATCGTGGTAGAACAAAGGTTCTTTCACCGAAAAATCACATGATTTCTCAATGGCGTAATATCTTGGTACCACTAACGACCCAAAAGACCTCAAAAACAGTTTCCCAATAGCCAAGATACTGGCAGTCACATCAGAATGTACAAACCACTGACCTCAATGCCTGGTTTCAATAATTACGAAATGAACTATTCGTGTGCACAATCAGACTTTCAGTAAGCCCAATGCAACTTGACAGCACCACGGGAACAGCACAACTCGTAGAGTAGTATTTGCCTGTGGAGAAGAGAAACGTTGAATAGAAAATGGACCAATCCAATCGATTACGTTGCAAAATGGCTGTAGAGTTTGTTACGCATCATTTTGTGCTCATCAATGTCCAATTTCGGCCACGCCAAATGACCTAAGCAGCGAGACACACACACACATGATGGCACTGCTCAAACCAAAGCGCCATATCCTATATAGGTCAAAGGGGTAAACGGCAAACAAAGTTCAGTCTTCATCCTCTGGCTAATACAGTTATATACATTTAGTGAATAAACGTGCAACAAATAATGTCAGAACGAAAATGCGTTGATTGGACGGCAAGGGAGTGGTGAGAAGTGGTTGGGAAAGAGGTGAAAACCAAAACCAAAAAATTGTTGATCCGTGGTTTTAAAGTGGGGAATCGTGAAAACAGAGAAAAGAGAGGGAGGGGGAAGAGGGATGAAATAGGAAGGGAGAGATCACACACACTTAGATCAAAGGGTCATGGGTTAATTTCCCAACCAGTTCTCACCACTCCCTTGCCGTCCAATCAACGCATTTTCGTTCTGACATTATTTGTTGCACGCTTATTCACTAAATGTATATAACTGTATTAGCCAGAGGATGAAGTTATCGAAAACGAGCTTGTTCGCTACTCGTGTTGTTCTGTCAATGTCACAATGGGAATTTTCAGTGAAAGTTCAGTCTTTTGAATGTCTTGTCTGAGTTGAGCTGGGGTAGACAAAAACCGGGTGGAGAAATTTCGATGACAGGTAACAGGAACGTGTTAAACTGATAAAACTTACTTTGTACACCGCTTTCGCTTGCGAACGACCAACTGCAGTCACTTCTTGTGTGATACAAATCGATCCACTGCCCATACCAACACGAAGTCCATCAGCGCCGGCGTCAATCAAATTCTTTGCCTGAGCACAAGTGACAACTGGAAAATGTTTTTTTTTTAAACAGAACCCGAGTGACATTTGCATTTTTGAAGTGTTAAAAACACTGTTTGATCAAGATACCGTATAAAATAACAATTCCAATCATAAGACTAAAGTGAGGGATATCCCAGTTTCATAACCATGCAATAATTGAATAATCAAAATTACGATGGAGACTGCGAGGGCTATCGATCGACAAGCAGGGAAGCAGAGAGTGACAATGGCGGGATTCGAACACACAAACCACAAGATAGCGGAAGGACTGATAACCTCTACCACTCGACCATGGTCGTTGCAATAACTTTGAGATCCCAATTCCCACTGAATCTAAATAACTCAAATAACCACATTTACAACAGAGTATGTCAAGGATTAATAGAAAGTCGATCTTTCCAAGAAAAATTGGCGACAATTATCGATGTATGCCCCCTAGATTAGGTGCAACCTATTTCCCGAATTGTGAAACAAAATTGTGATGGTGGCGTAGTGGTTTAGTCGCTGTCACCGGTGTGCTTTGAACCCTATGGTCCAAGCCACACCACCGTCACCCGACTATGGTGGTAGGCAGCTCTGCTGCCGTCCGGTTCAATACCACGCCTAACCTATCAGGGCCTTATGTGGTTCGCCACTCCAAGTCCCGGGGTTTAGGTTACCGGTTTTCACCACTAAACAGTAGGTCCTCGTGACTATGGGGTTCGCCCCGTCTCCTGCTCATCACACCCAGGTGTGTAATGAATAAAAAAACAAGCACTGAAAAAATACATACTTAAATACGGTAGTTTTGATACGGATTTGGGAGTAACTACATGTGACAGCATATAATCTTAAAGTTACCTCTAACAACCAACACACATTTGCTAAGATATTGCACAAGGTAGAACGGGGTTGAAAGCCTATATGCACTGTTTGGCCTAAGTTCTGATGGAAAACGGAAAAAGAATCTCAGTGAACGAAGAGTGAGCATGCAAGAATTTCAGATAAGTGAGGAGATCCATATAAATTGAAACGAGAAGCGATCAACCAGGCAGTTCAGTGTGACCTACTCGTAGATCACTGGTTAATATGTAAAGCAATCTTGTTTAAAGTTCCTCAAGAAAAAAAGAAAGCCGTTTTAGGAAATTATTTGTGGAATAGTGAAGGTAATCAAAAAATCCAAATAGTTGAACAAAGTGACCAGTAAGTGCATTGAGTCTGGTCACCACATACACTAACTTTGTCCGATGATAAACGTCCTGCGAACCCTACTCGCATGTTTGTTATTCAACCAGATATTTCCATCATATATANTCATATATATATATATATATATATATATGTGTAAGTTGTTTTTTTAAGCGCACAAATAGGGCTTGTTCAGTCGCGTCGAGATCGTCTCCGCAAAGTATAGTAGACGGCCTCTAAAGTCCCTTGATCGCGACTCCTTGACAGTATAGACAGGTCGGAATGATTCGATCAGACCGCTAAAGCAAAACGGTTTCGTCCGCTCATCTAGTCGCGAAACAATGCGGTCATTGGGGACAAGACTCCACGCATTGCCTAAAACACAAGTAGGATGTGCCACAACGTCTAATTCTGGACACGAAGGAATCGCATTATAACGCTCCAGGAACCAATTGGAAAGGCTTAACCTACAACCTACTTGACATATTTGAGTTGGGGGACATTAACAAATTTCCCGAGAAAACAACAGATTTCTCAGTTGTTGTTTTTTGTTACACACCGCTGTGCGATGAACGACAGACAGGTTGGACCCCGTAGTCATGAAGACCTGCTGTTCAGTAATGGAAATCGGCAACCCGAAGCCTCGCGGGACTTGGAATGGTAAACCACATAAGACCCCGCTCGGTTAGGTGTTTTATTGAACCGGAGGAAAATACAGTGAAAAGACCGTAAGGGGGCGTTGGAATACCTGATGTATTAAATCAAAAACTACTTTACTCATGCACATTCAGCATACGATTGGTTTCCTACGCTGAATTGTGTTGCTATATGCTCTCCACTGGAACCGGCATTCACCATTGTGTTTATTAGCTAAAACTAGGAATTTAGGTAAAACAAGCGTTGTATGGAACATATACCTTAGTCTATGCAAACACAGCCTGCGAGACACTTTGACTTCATCACCGTTATCGCCAAAATGAACGTCAAAAAGGGGGTAATGTCATCATTTGATGTACAATCACTGTTTACAAATGATCCCGTTAAGGAAATGATTTCAATAATTCATAATTACGCAGCCGAGTACAACTTACATCTTAAAGTACCACTTCCGGAATTATGCAGATTGCTAAGTTTATGCACATCACATGTTCAATTTGTATTTGATTGCAAATACTATAAACAAATAGAGGAAGTGGGTATGGGAAGCGCTCAAGGACCTGTATTGGCAGATATTTTCATGGGTTATCTTGAGGATTAGACGTATGCAATTCTTTAACAAGTACCCGTGTATAGGGGCTATGTTGACGACGTCTTCCTGATCTGTAAGAGTGCGCGGCAGATGAATCAAGTGTTTCACCACCTGAACGCGTTACATGCAAATATTAAGTTTACAACCGAAAGGGAAACAAATGAAGTTTTGCCGTTTCTAGACGTGCTCATAGAACGACGGATCATTGGCTACCAAAAGAAAACTTTGTCAGAGCAATACTTGCATTTTAAAAGTTTTGCCCCAATAGAATACAAGCGTGGACTGGTACGTATATTGTTTAGTCGAGCACGCCAAATCCCCACGAACGACAAAATTGACAAAGACACAGCAGCCTCTATGAAACACTGCTGGACAACGGCTACTCTGCAAAGTTCGTTGATAAGTATGCCAGACAGCAGGGAGAAAAACATACACTGCTAACTGGTTCCCCCGGAAAAGTGTTTTATTGTTTACTCTATAAAGGTGATGACGTATCGATTCTCATCAATGCGGCAGTCAATCGAACGGACTATGCGGCCAAGTTGGTCTTCATTGAGCAGTCAAGTCGAGTGCCGATACCACCGAGAAAGGATCCCATCCCCACAACCGCCAACTCAAATGTAATTTATGAAACCTCTTGTATCTGTATCGGTCGTACGTTGCGGAATTTAGTAACACAATTCTCGGAGCACATTCCAAAATGGCTGCAGGCAAACGCAACTGAAAGCACTCGAAGCTCTATCACGAAACACATGAAGGCCACAGTGAATCCAACGGACGCATTCCGATTTGTCTACCGTCCGAAACGACCCTACCAGCTAAACTTCGCGGAAGCCGTAACCATACGAAGAACGAACCTCATTCTGTGCGCCCAGAAGCAGATGGTGGTCTCATTGGCTTTACCGTGGAGTTAGTCCGCCTCCGCCCCACCCTATCCTTTACCCATCATCTCATCAGTGTGACTTTCGTTCTCCTCTCCCTACTCCGTTCACTCAAACCATTCACCTACACATATCAATTCCACCTCCTCGATTTCACACCTGTATTTGAATGATGAATTCAAACTTTGGTTCTTGATAATTTTCAGTATTATTTATTCGACTAATTTATTTCCTGTCTTCGCATGTCCATGTGTTCTAACTTTCCCTCTCCGCCTTATGCCTACTGAAACACACACACGCACAAACATTAACACGTCATTCTCGCCCATTTGCGAACAATTTTCCGCTCATCTGTATTTCAATTACGAGAAAGAAGTGCTGGAAAACTGTACCTTTTCAACTTCAAGTGAATCCGTTATAACTTCAAGCGAATCCAACCAATCGCACTCCATTGGAAACCTCACAAGATTATTGGTGTTTCTGCCGTCATATGTCACCCATTGGACCGGGTCCGTCTAAACCCCATCCAGTCCGAACGAACTCACTACCCCGTAAACAAACAAAAGTACACTCTTAGTGAGTTACCGAGCGAGGTTGAATGTTTCGGGAATGGGGTGAGTGGGCCGTTCTCCCCCCACACACCCCGCCCCGCCTCCGACACACCCGTTCCACCCGGGAACGTTGTGTTCGTGATCGTTGATCGAGTGTGCGTCATAGGTACGAATGAACGAACCCGACAGAGGTCAATTAGACCTCTGTCGGTCCGGTCAGGAAGCGAATCACGTCAAGACGGATCGATAAGTCGGTCACTATGCCCAGACGTGAATGTGAGCATGATTCTTTGTATGGGTGGGGTCAGTCTAAGCCCACAATAACCCAATGGGTAAATTCTATCGAGGCCGAGATTCTCTCAAATAAGACCGATTCCTTTGAATCAAATGCGATTGATTAGGTATTTCTGACATTGAAATGCACAGTTCGCAAGATACTTAGCATGCATAAGATGATGGGGTGACTGGTGCACTTAGTTTCTCCGCTCGAATGCAAATGTACGTGATTATTTTGACCA
>UZAN01060154.1:0-10800 GCA_900618425.1 Echinostoma caproni
GGTGGGGGGGGGGGTATCATAGGTGTATAACCAGGTGATGAATAGCGAGGTAAACTAACGGTAGGATTTAGACGAGCATCGGTGAATGAGACAAGGGAAATGGGCCGTACATGGGTGAGTGGCATGTTTTCGGAGTTTTAATGGCTGATATAGGATTTGAAAAGAGCAAGGTAACGGCCAAAACGCGATTTTCCTGGTCCGACTGCAACAATGAAGACCTCGTCTGTATGAGTTCAATCAAATGACCCTTCGCTCGTTCTGGATAGCGACAACCAAACCTCACAGCCACGCGTAGCTCAAATTATCGAGAACCAAGTCAATCCCAAAATAATCTACGGTATTATTTTGGCAATAATTAAAAAATATATAGGGCAGTCATACCTCTGATAGTGAGCCTGATTCACTATCCAGCCAAAATGTCACAAATATTCACATAAAATNTATCTGCGACGATAAAATGTAGATAGGAGAACGAGTGATTCGAATTACCTTTCAGAAAAATTCAGAACTAATAGGAAAATTATGCACGCTTCAACAGATCAAGCAAAGTAATCCTGACCATTACAGCCAAAAGTAGTTCAGTATAACCAAAAGCAACGGTTAGTCTAACAAACAACGTGCAATAAAAACTGAGATAATAATAAAACAAGGAAAAGCACTGAGTCCCATTTACATATAAGCACAAAGCACTTCAAGCGCATTTGTAATAGATAACTTTCTTTGTCAAAAGGGCGAAATAGATGGTTCAAAATAGAACATTTACCGACATCAAAACCACCGTCAGAAAAAATGCATGATAAAATGTTGAAGAAAGATAAATAAATGAAAGGTAACTGAGAGGCATTTGCAGTTCGTTTGATATTTACTAGTAGGGTGAGGGAGGTTTAGGCCAGCGAGGCTGGTATTGAAAAAACATTGTTAGTGGGAGAGTAGCCTCTTAAGGAGAGAACAGTATGCTACACGGGGTGTGTAAGGTTAAGCAGCCGGAACTACTGTTGTGGTACAGGGAGATTTTGGGGTGAACCGCAGAAATCAGTTATTGTATTAACATGGAACGGTGGACAGCGCGATGGTTCTGAGGTGCAGGTTGAGCCGATATTCGAGAGGTAGTCCGATTGGGTCGGAGGAATTAATCTTTGGTGGTACCAGTTGGGAGCCAGAATGAGGTGCTGAGGGCGGTGATGGCGGTACACCGTGTACTTCACGTGATCCTAGAAGTGCAGAAGGTTTATTGTGGTGAAATATTTTGCACGTCAATAGGGTGGTAGGGGTTGGTCCATGTAGTGACAAACCATCAGAAGAGGGGCCTTGAGGGGGACGTAGAAGGCTTGAGGGGCAGATTCTCGCAGGTATTTGGTAGATTATAGATATGATTATAGTTTTGAGACGAGGTTTTTGGCGAGACAGAAGACAGGCCACCAGCGCACGGCGAATGTGGATGGGCAACAAGTGAAATCATCGAGAGGTCTCGTGTACGGCAGGATGACGCTTCGTTACTAACTGGGGAGGGAAATATGATAAAGCGATCTGTGCCCACAGGTTTCTATATGGGTTTTTGAAGAGGAGTATGAGTTTGGGGCTATTTGGACATTTCAGGGGGGGAAGTCCACTAGGGTTGACTGAGGCGTTGGAGGTACTTAATATCGGTGGGTGCCTAGGCCCCGGAGAGGGCAGAGTAGGTGGTAGGTTTCGGCATTTGGATGAGGATTGTTTGGGTGAGGGTGTGTGGTCGAGATTAAAAGTATTTATTGGTCTAATAGGAGTTGGAGATCTCCGCGTGCAGTCAGTGGGTGAAATAAAGATAAATGGGTACAGTGCACTTACTTTCGGCTTTGGCAAAAAAGATGTTAGTACAGTTTGCGACTGCCTGAGCAGCGTCCGTTGCAAGGTAGTTTTGCCCTGTAGAAGTTTTATCCCTCTGAATTTCATACTTGCGGCAACTGTGGATTGCAAATTTATGAAGTGTTTAGCTAAAGATCCATCATTGAGTTTAAAGAAGAGGGGACAACAGTAGCGTGTACTATTATTCTTGAGTCGAACACGTTGACACGGCAGCTTTACCATACTGCTGGCTCTGAGTAGAACGGTTTGGATGTTTTCCGCGGTATTTCATCTGGAACAGTACGATACTTAAGTTGGAATCAAACGAGAAATATATTTCGAGGATACCCAGACGAGAAAACAACGACACTGGAACCGGACAGGAATTAACCCGGAAAGTTTCTGGGGGGGCTGTGGGCCATTTTGATTCTTTAGAAAATTTTATACTGTCAGTGCTATTTCATGTATCAATTCAGGTGTTAATAATATGGATATATTTCGATTACGGGTTTTTGAACGAGTGCATGAGTGGAGATCAGCTAGACAGCAGATAGAACAGGCAAAGCGTAAAAGGATCAATTAACACTGATCAGCAAAACCTCAAACTGAGATTGTTCATGGTAGCTTCTCTCCGGATAAAGAATTTGTCACAAAAGAACTAACGTACACCACGTGAACGTTGATTTTCCAAGGGTCGAACTGACATCATTCGATAGCAACCCCGAGCAGTACTGCCAAATTATTCGCCGATATTAAAACGTCGTCCAATACAAGACCCTCAAGGCAGGGCAAAGGTTCCTACTCTTGCTGCACCGTTGACGTGGGAAGGCTAAAGTAAGGATACAAAGATGTGCAATGCTTGACCCGGAAGTCAGCTACCAAGATCAGAAATATACTGAAGGAGATGATTGCCCAACCGTTCCGTGTGGCCCGCAACATGACTAACGAAGTGCTGGCAGAAGCAAGACGCACACAAGGCGACATTTGGTCTCCCTAAAACTTAGACAGCAAGATGCAGAACTGTGGCATTGCCCTTTTAGTAACTAGGCGGTTGCTGTTGTTCGTTAGAACCTGGCACTAATGTTTGCTCACGTTTGTTCTGGAAATCCGTCCCAAGAAGAAACTGAACCAAAGCTTGGGTTTTGAGAGAACGATATATTCAATAACGTCAGAAAGTTTGAAAGTAAGTTTGGCTAGACCTAGGCTGTTATTTAAACAATGACAGAGGAAACCTGAAAGTAGATCTGATCAATGCAAGGAAAGCATGCCATACAGGGCTCGCCGTGAAGAATTGCCAGTGCGGCCTTTTAGAGCGCATTGAAATCACGATAACGGTTAAAGCAAAACTTAACTCTGGAGGTGTCCAAGTTGCTACATCTAGTGCAGGAAAGTTTTCTAGAACATTGATATCGCAAAATAATGGCGCTACGTGCTAAATATAGATGGCACACTTCAGTTCAGTTCAGTTCATTTTTCACAAGATGAATATGGCTCTTGCCAATCGAGCGTCCAGTTCGTTGTGCTGTCGGCGGATGGCAGTAGCTTCCAACAATGCGTACAGTTGATTAGGTGTTTGTGATCCTCCGTCATCAGAACGTTGACTCCTTGGGGATTTGCTGGAAGAGAGGAAAACAAGCAACGATACTTCATCGCCTCATTGGTTAAAGACCTGAAGTACACATGCGTTCGTACACACAGATCACTTGTGATAGGACAGTCAGTTTTAGAATAATTCTAACAGTCAAACCCGAGTTCGCACCATTTCAAAGCTCGCGGCTAAAGTACAATTTATTCCTTATGTTTCCACTCTAAATACCAACTTCGGGGAACGTTGCTGACCAACATGCGCTTAGAGCCACCTTGAAGGCGTTAACCATGGTGCAGTTAAACATTTCTGCAGATAACCTGTTCCTTATAGGTATGACCCTGTGTGCGAAGAATTTTGCCCGTACTGTTAACCTGGTGTGGTTCTGCTGAGGTTTATAGCCATGACCTATCATGTTCTGAGCCCGAGAAATCGTAAACTAGTCGTCTAGGTTGAGTCCCGATAGAGCTCTAACAATTTTGAAAGTATCTTTCAGATCTCTACTCACTTCTACGCTCCAGCGAAAATAGATCAAGATCTCTCAACTGGCGCACATAGCTCTTCCCCTTTTGCCCAGCCACCATTCGGGTAGCTAGGTGCTGCACTCTTTCTAAACAAGATACATCCCTCCTGTAATACGGTGCCCATGCCTGAACACAATATTCCATGTGTGGGCAAACAATCGACTTATACAAGGGGATAAACATCTCAGGCCGCCTGCATGTTATTTCTCAACCAATTTCATATCAGTACACGGATCCAGATACAAAGCTAAACTTCTGGGACAAATTCTCTGTAGGTGCATTTGAAAGTACTGCGAGCTATTATTGCTTAATTTCCGTATATATATATATATACATATATTTGTAGGTGCACGTACTTATTTGCATTACTCCACGGTGCATATTATTAGTGACATGCCTTGTAACACACTCCTTCTCAGTTAGGTATCAGCCCAGACGGTGTGTATCGCCTTCTTGTTCCAGAATCGGTTGGTATGGGCCTGACGAAGGCTTGGGGTCTTCACCCACAATGGGCGATTTGGCACGGGTAATGGTTGTTGGGCGCGGTTGTATTCACCGCATTGACTGCATGCGTCCGCGTTCCGGACCAGGTTGAGGATCACACCCCTGCCTCACCTATAAGGTGATTTAAGGTTGGGTGTCTAGCGTGTAGTCAGTCCCACATCAAAGCAACCAACGCCTAAATAACATGAACAATATAAACCAGTCATCCGTTAAAAGCGAAGCTCCGAAGCCCTTTACTCCTTGTTCAAGAAGTCAATCTATCTGTATTGATCCTTGAAACAGTTTATTTATGATCCATTTGTCGTCCTACTGTTTTCCGTTGAACTTCCTTGGTTCGACCGCAGCTCTTCTTCTGAAATTCTTATGCTTTCACGTTCACTACCCTTCTTCTATTCCCCGAACTCGTTCCCGCGCATTATCTCCCGAGCGGCTATCTTCACCTCCAGTTCTGTGTCTTCCTCAACGTTCTTCATATGACAATCGTTTACATTGATGTGATTTTACGTCAACCAATTCGCACATGAGTGACGCGTAGCCAAACCGATACGAATCCCAAATTAAAAACACAATTGATCTGCAATGTTCTACGGTACTGAATTAACGAAATCATTACAAAAGCAAACCTCAGATATGCGGCCAAAAGCACTCCAATAAGCGAGCCAAGTAAGATTTCCAGAGAGAGGCAAACCGTCGCTCCCGTTCTCAAACCACGCCAAATTCAAATGTGCCGGGTATCCAAATTAACAGATAAATAATGATGTTTGCTGTTTTTGATCGAGAAATGGCAATACAGGAGCAACACACAGATAAGGTTATTTCACCGTTAATCATTATGGGTTCGGAAAGATTTTCAAAACATTCAGCATGAAATACAGTGATCTCCATATCAGATCACCCTCAGTACTGCATTATATGGCGTTGTCCGCTTTGTGTTTCTTTTTTCACCGCAATGCATGGTTACGATGTATCTTGTACCCGTTTGAAAATTACGTTCTTACCCTCTCTGTATATTGAATCTTTGTTTGCACCGTCATTTTTTTAAAATTGTTATACATTTGATGATGCGCACTAGTATGCCTCACCGACTTCGTGAAATATACCGTTATGATTATTATCGAACACTGTCGTCCTTGGGATATACGCAGTGAACAGTGAACCATTCTCGAGGATGCATCTACCAAGCAAATGGAGTTCACACTAACAACCTCGAAGGCTACCGAAGCCGGATAAAGAGAGACTGAAGGCAATTTCCGGCTCCGAGAGGAGGGTGGGAACACTTGGACGAAGTTCAGAACCCTTACTGGTTTCACTTTTCGCCCTCCAACATTCTGATTGGCATTGAAAGATGTTTGCAACAAATCAACGAACGCCAACCCATTGAATATTTTGCCTGTTTACATTTTGCTATATATACCATATTTAAATACATTTTTATAACCAGTTTCTCATCTTCTTTCATTCGAATGTTATATAAACGCGGTCATGCTTATTATGAGTAGTTAGCACATCATTGCGATTTTAGCATACTGGGGGGACTGCCGATCAGGTCCACCAAGTTATATCGAGAGGACAACAAGAGGTTTAGACGTGCGGCGTTCGTGGTAGATGTTAAGGAGAGACGGTCTGTGATTCAATGGACGGGGGAAGATGGAGACAAGCAAATGGAAACAAATGGGAAGAAGCAGTACAGAAAGTTCATTCATTTGACGAAGTACATGTTTCTCGGTATGCAGCAACACAGTTTGCTTCTGGGAACACATTTGTTATCTTTGGGGCTTCAATCCACTCCAGTTCAATCCGAAAATCCAGGAAGTAGAGCACTTCGCCTTCGGTTGTCCTGATTAAAAATCTACCCTCATATATAGTACACTTCTTCAGTTTCAAACTCTAGAGTTGGAATTGGTGAATGTCCTCTCAGACGACAGCAACCAATATCCCACCTCAATTCGAATTTCCGTTTGCATATCGAAGTGTCTTTTCCCTTCTCAGCTGGGTATCATCCCAGACGGTGTGTATCGCCTTCTTGTTCCAGAATCGGTTGGTTTGGGCCTGACGAAGGCTTGGGGTCTTCACCCACAATGGGCGATTTGGCACGGGTAATGGTTGTTGGGCGCGGTTGTATTCACCGCTTTGACTGCATGCGTCCGCGTTCCGGAACAGGTTGAGGATCACACCCCTGCCTCACCTATAAGGTGATTTAAGGTTGGGTGNCTAGCGTGTAGTCAGTCCCACATCAAAGCGACCAACGCCTAAATAACGTAAATAACTCAAGTCATCCATTATTTATCGAAGCTCCCGAAGCCATCGAAAGTATTCTCACTGAAGTCAACTGAATCACACCGTATAGTGAATACATATACTTTGACATGTGCATATGCTTTGACAAACGCTTCAAGCCTGTTCTGTCTCATCCGATCCTTTCTTGTACCTGTTTTCATTTTTTCGTGTACATTGATCCGTCGACCGTCTCTCTTCATTTCGATCCCTGATTGCCGCACGTCCGAACATTGCACCGGTTATCTGTTATAACGTTTCCTGCTTTGATCCATTTTCTCACACATACTCTGCCATCCTCAACACTTTCCTCAATGACCTTGTCCGCTTATTGTTTCATTTGTATTGAAGCGTTGAATCCCGTTCAGCTCGCACTCGAGTACCCAATTCCCTCAATGTACCAATGCACTGTGACTTTGAACTTTCTATTGCGCTTTTGGTGTACATGCACTGTACCGTATATATGATCATGCTTCTGCGTGCTTCACAGGGCTTCGTGAAATATACCTTTACTATTATTATTATGGCTTGATCTCATCGGTAGACCAATCGAGCTGTATGTTTGTCCGGCTTATAGCACGGTTGATGAAGTGATTTGGATTATTTAGGCGTTGGTCACTGACGTGGGGCTGAGTATACCCTAGGCTCCCAACCTTAAAATACCTTGTGGATGAGGCAGGGACTGTGATTATCAATCTGGTTCTGAATGCGGAAGCGGTTAACTGAACCGAAGTGTCCATTGCGGGTATAGACCCCAGCTCTCTCCAAGCCCAGCTTTGATCATCACACAGAAGTACAATGACAAAATCCGTAAGGAAGAAAGATACATTCTGAGGTCTGGGGTAAAACCCTAACTGAAAAGTGGAGTATTGGGAGACAGAGACGACGGAGACAAATGACAACGAATAATAAAATCAAGGTACAGGGAACACAGAATTCTTGAAGGGTAAATTGGTGGTGTCCAATGGTAACTTCCTGTTGCAATTAAGTAAAAAATAACTGTAGGATGCATGTGAACAATTCAAACGATACTTAAAATGCATTTTGTAGCATTCGGTTACTCATTTTTGAAGGTGAATTTGGGCCTCGTTTGTTTGAAATGGTGACCCTAAAAGCACATTGAATGGTTTGACTGCGCATCGTATTCTTGAACTAAATCGGAAGGAGAGCTTATATTGAGTACATTCAGGACAGCAGGTTAGTAAAAAAGGAACGAAACTGCTTTTGCGGCCACATTATGCATTTGCAAGAGTTGCAGGCTTGCATTGACAGACAAACTTTTCCATACATGAAGTGTAAAAACGCACATCGATATAAGAGGACACATTTTTCGAGACGTCCGTATTACCCTTGGATAAACTGATGAAGTTACTATTTTACTTCTTGATGGAAGAGTCCGTAACCCGAGCTGCCGTAATGAACAGCGTCACTAAGAAGTGCGCTATACAATGGTTTACTTACTGCCGCGACATATCATCTTCAGCATTGTTTCCTGACAACCCAGATTGCTGCACCTGAGGTTGAGACGCTTTAATATACATATCGATATGCTTTCACCCACAGCTGTCAACACTTTTCGTCAAGTATGTTGGACCGACCAAGTTGTCTCTGTATTTGTTAAGGTCAGAAAACTATCATTTTATGTCTTACGACTAGAGACATTATCCGTCCCTTGCTTCCTGATTGAACGTTTTCTTTTTGCCTGTATTTTACCCTTATGGTTGTACGGTTCCCCATTATTCTCTCCAGGGATGCTCAGAAAAAACTTTAAACTGCTTTCCAGATCAGTAACACATTTTTCAAAAAGTAGCGGGAATTCCCGTGAAACTATCTGTCACCTCATCATTTCCCAACATACAAAGTCATGCTTTTCGTTATCAACAATCAGTCACGTGCTAACCAGGTAGCAACGTCCATTTTCCCAACTGATGTTCTACGAATACACGTATCCAACACCATTTTGGATCTGTAGAGCAAGACATATTTTGATAACATCCTTATACCCGTTTTATGACCTAAGCACCCACCCCGATTGGATTTTGTCGTTAGCTTCTTGCTATTTCTCTCCCCAATCCGTTCTCAGCTGGGTATCATCCCAGACGGTGTGTATCGCCTTCTTGTTCCAGAATCGGTTGGTTTGGGCCTGACGAAGGCTTGGGGTCTTCACCCACAATGGGCGATTTGGCACGGGTAATGGTTGTTGGGCGCGGTTGTATTCACCGCTTTGACTGCATGCGTCCGCGTTCCGGACCAGGTTGAGGATCACACCCCTGCCTCACCTACAAGGTGATTTAAGGTTGGGTGTCTAGCGTGTAGTCAGTCCCACATCAAAGCGACCAACGCCTAGATGACGTAAATAACCCAAGTCGTCCATTGCTGATCGAAGCCCCTGAGACCATTGATCAAGACCCCACAGAACTCATCTGTTTCACTACGTGCAGTGCATATATATTCTATGACAGTTTCGCTCTGTTCTGCTTCATCCTATCCGCGCTTGTGTCGGTTTCCGTCCATTCCCGTCTAACGATCTGCAGGCCGCCTTTTGTTTCTTTACTCACTGATTGCCGTATTTCCAGTCATCTCATCATTCATCCGGTATAACTGTTCTTGTTTTCCGTCCTACTTCCACCGACTTGCTCTTTCAGAGCATTCCGCCATCCCGAACCTTATTCTCTGATACCTTGTTCACTTTGTATTCCCTTTGTAATTATGTTCACTGCGACCTTCACATTTTTCGTTTTAGGCTTCTCCTATACGGATGATTATGTTGTACATCTGATCATGCCTATGCATGCTTCACGGGGCTCTGTGAAATGTACACTTATTATTATTATTATTATGTAATTATGTCTTGATAGTCCTCAATTATACAGGACTGGTTGGAAGCTGAACCTGTCCTGATGCTATTCACCAGCGTAGGGTGAAGGTGCTACTAGTCCGTGATTTGATGATCACGTCCAACTTGGATGGATCCACCAGGAAACGTAGAGAACAGCAAAAGGCAAGAAGAGGAAACTGCAGTTTTGAAACTGTCGGTTGAAGAAACGTTACACCAGGTGGCTTTTGAATGGCCGTAACTCCCCTTTATGAATGTTGATTGTATATTTGCATATTCAATAAATTGAGAGGAAGTAAAAAGACAGTTATTATTTACATCATTATGACACATCTTTGAACAACTATATAGTTGTCTAATGCGATCCGACAATATTTGTGTATCAATGGAAACTGTTTGATATCAAGAATCCAACCATGTTGCACATTGAACCGCATAGAACTGATCCAATTTCGACTCTCCCATAGACCCATACACGTTCTTCAATCGCCAGTGTTTCTTCTCAAATGAGATTTCACATTGTTTTTAACGGATAAACGTCCAATGATGGAGCGACGCTCAGAAAACGAACCCCCATGTCCAGGCAAATAGAACACGAGTTCAATAATCCACGTTTACTAGATGCGAATGAACAGGCAATGTGTACAACATACCGCAAGGTATGAGCAATCCGGCTCAGAGAACAGGCAAGGTAGATCAAAATGTCACAGGATACTGAGTCAGGCCACACGCCAGGCACCGTCAGAACATAGAATAAGGAACATTAACGGAAACATAGTATTCAAAGGGGGCAAACCGATCAATGAGAGCCACTCAGTCATGGGGATTTTGTGTTGGTAATGCGAATAGGGATTCGGCGATAGATATGGGTAAAGAACAGTAAAAAGAACTAAGCACCGTCCATAAAACGGTAAAATAAGCGGGGAATTTGGTACAGCACAAGTAGCACTAAATTTGATGCGGCGTGAGTGATGTTCAGTTGTATAGGAAAGGGGGGCGGCACCGGTCACAACTCCCGAAATTGGACAAATTTGCTCATATGAATATGTCATCAAATGCATCATGCTTTGAGGACCAATTGTCTCCTCAGGTCGTTGAATAAGGGATAAATACGGCGGGAATAATGCTTAAATACTGACAGCTGTGAAGATATGTGTTATATCATATCTTATCAAGCTGTTTAAAAAGGAAGTCGCAAGTGTTGACAGCTGTGGGTGAAAGCATATCGATATGTATATTAAAGCGTCTCAACCTCA
>UZAN01060171.1:0-10787 GCA_900618425.1 Echinostoma caproni
CGACGTTGTGGAAAGCTCTACTTGATGACCTTCATTCCTGCCATCTTGGGATAGAAAAGATGAAGTCACTTGCGTGATTAACTTTTTGGTGGCCGAACACGAATGCCAACATTTTTCGAAAGCAAAGAGCTGCTCTACATGGTACCACAAAGTTCGACAGTTGTCATACAAGTGGCTTCCGTCGCCTGTTTCAACTGAGGCGTTGCAACCTTTTCATGCGGATTATCGTGGTCCATTTCTCTATGGAATTTCAATGCTTGTTGTCATTGATTCTTTCTCCAAGTGGCCAGAGGTATTTTCCACTAAGTCACCTTCATCAGATTTTACTATTCATTCTTTGCGTAAAGTTTTCAATCAGGAAGGTATTTCTGCTGTACTTGTAAATGGCAGATAATGGCAGTCACTTCTCCGCGAAAAGTGTTTCAGAATAGCTGCATAACATTGGCTGCAAACATTTGTTTACTGTTTCTAGACATTCTTGCTCTAATGAACAAGCAGACAATTTTGTTAGAACAGTTAAAAGTGCTATTAATGCTTTGAATCCATCCACATTTTCTGAACGTGAAAGAAGTATTGATTTGTTTTTTTTTACAAAATCGTAATTCTGTTCATTCATCTACTAAAGAGACACCTGCTTAACTTTCAAAATGTCGAAATCTGAGATCCAATTTATTGTGTATTATTTTTTCTGAAGTTGTATTTTTCCGTGGTAATGACCTAAGACCGTTCTCAGGAAATGTCCTAAAGTCTTTAGGTAGAAGAATGTTCCAATTACTTGAGAAGGATAATTTGTCTATACAAAGAAGCCATGTGGACCAAATTCGCTTTGACAGTCCAAGTTAGTCAGTTCCCATTCATGATGAACATTTCGAGTCTAATAATGTTTCTCCAGATAGTGAGGAACCTGATCCGATTGATGAACAGATTCTTGAACAACAAGCCGCTACGGAAGACTTATGTAAGAAGGAACAAGTCATACGAAGGTCTGAAAGACTGAGTGCAGAGTCCAGACTGGACTACAGAAATCATGTGGTAAATTCAAAGTGCGGCGAGTGTGATGTGTGACACAGACCACGGAATTACTTGTACACTAAATGCATTGAACATGCATAGTATACGATTCGAATAAAGTTCGTGTGCTATTTGATTTAAGTTTGTTCTTTTTCGTGGATTGAAATTGCCTGGAATCAAAGTTCGAATACTATTCCCAATACTACATGGTGACTCAGATGTGGAAGATAGTGAAGGTGATGTGGAAGATGATGTTGAGCATTCTTAGGTTGACGATTCGAATGACGATGATAATGACAACGAGGATGATGATGATAATGATGACGATGATGAAGGTGTTTTTATCACGATTCCTATAATGAAGATACTGATGAGGAGTTTGAAGATCATGATGATATTGTTCCGGAGGGTGATGCACCTAACGTAATGATAACGTCGTCAATCACCGTGATAACCATGATGACGATTGTGATCAGATTATGAAAATGACGAAGATGATGCTGATGACCCACATGCTGATTAGGATAATGTTTATTCGGATGATGATGATGATGATGACGATGACGAGAATCATGATGATGATGGTGACGATGATCTTGATGATCATGATGACGATTCTGATAAGCATTGGTGATAATGAGGATGACAATGATGTTGCCGATTACGCTGACAATGCAAATGATGATGATGATGATGATCATGATGATCATTTGGGTAATGATGACGAGGATGATGAGGAAGTGGAAGACAATAACCTAATGATGATGTTCATCAAGATGATGACGATGATGATCATGATACTGAACATGTTGATGAATTTGATAAATATGATCATTCGATGACGATGAGAATGACGATTTTGACGATTCGGATGGTAGTTATGTTTATGACGATGATGATTATGATATCGGTGATGATGAATACGATGAAAATGATAATCGTCTCGATTCTTATAATGCTGATGATATTGATGACGATAAAGAACATCACGATGATAATGATTCGAAGGTTGATGCAGATCACGTGATGACAATGACATCGATCAGAGCAGTGATGCTGACGATGATGGTGCTTAGGTTTGGGAAATGATGATGATGTTGCTGATGTAGGTTATTGTTCAGATGATGACCATTCAGATGGTGATTATAGTGATGATGATGAGGATGACGATGATTGTTAAATACATGAGAATCCTTTATTATCGAAACTTTATCATATAGCCATCTTTGCGCTACGCCATATCCCAACTCGATGCGCCCTAAACGAATGCTAAAAATATATGCTTTTCCTTTTTCTTCGATTTCTGTTTAACTGCATAACTGCCATATTTAATTGTTTATTTTCTATTCTGATCTTGATGCGCTAGTCAAGTCGACTTCGTGTCGTTGTAGTCGCGAGTATCTTTTTTATATATATACATATATATATTTGCTACTGTAATTAATTATAGAACCAGTTCAATATTATCACTGCTGCATTAAGTCTAGACTCACAGGATCGCTGTTTGCTCCTAGCGAATTCGTCTAAACGTACGCGCTGTTTTCCTGCTGTCAGGTGTTCATTTTTGGTAAAGGCCCTAAGTGCAAATCAAACTAAGTTGTACGGATTTCTCTAATCGTTCAGATGAAAATGATGATGATGATCCTGATGATGATGACGGAGATGAAGTTCACCGTGATTTTCAGCAAACCGGGTTTTTGGTAATACTTCTTTATCCATCTTTGTATTTATGATTGTTGTGTTATATGATTCATGAATTTCGTTTATACAAAGTGTATCATGCCTACAAACATATTGCTATTTCTTATTTGGTTATTGTCTTTGTAATTTGGTACTGTTTCTCCGCTAAATGTCGGCAGCGGTATTGCTTTTGGTAACCAATGCAAAATCAAACACTTACATTTCATTTTGACAATAAATCATATCAAAATAGTCAGAAGAAAGCTGATGAATAATGGCCCTTTCAGAGGAAATACCAGGGTCAACTGAAGGAACCTGTACATCTGAGGCAGAGTTCGGCCAACGTTGTGCAAAGAAGGCACGCTGAACTGAGGCCCAAAGCATTCTAGACGGATTAGCCAACTGCAGATAGGTGTATGTTTTAATTATTGAATTACAGCACGATTGACTGATTACCCTGGGCTCACTGCCTTGATTTTATTTCAAAATGGCGACTATTGGTAGCGTCTACAGCATTCTTTGTCTTCTATGATTTCATCGAACACCAACTGTCAAACTCATTCCTTGGGTGCTTGCTAAGGAGACGTTTGCAGTTTGCAGTCTCAGCCTCTGGCGACGTAGCTCTATGAGTGAACAACAAAGCAATGTAGGTCGAGGGAAAACATATTTTGTTCATTGATCGTGAGTCAACATCAACCACTATTTAGACGGATTTTCGTACTGTATTGCATGATTGTCTTCGTTCAACCCTTTCGCATATGACGACTTGAAGAGCAACTGCAGGAGTGCGTTCAAAATTCTGATTCATAGCTGTTGCTTGTATTGTGCAGCAGCCATTCATTTTCCGCGACCTCGATGCAATTATTTGTCANNNNACGGATTTTCGTACTGCATTGCATGATTGTCTTCGTTCAACCCTTTCGCATATGACGACTTGAAGAGCAACTGCACGAGTGCGTTCAAAATTCTGATTCATAGCTGTTGCTTGAATTGTGCAGCAGCCATTCATTTTCCGCGACCTCGATGCAATTATTTGTCAGTTGTAGGCAGGAAATGTTTCCTATCAGAGCACGATTTTTGTCAACATTATTACATCTTCACGCTGGACACTCTCCAATTAACCTTGGTTTGTGTTGACAAAGTACATTATGGTTGCTGCGCGTACCGCGCGGACAACTCGAGGATGCTTTCTTCAGAAGACGATGTCGATTTATGCGCAGAAAATCTATCTCTGAGGGGGACAATTTTCCTTTTGTGTAAGTTGAAATTGAACAACCTAAAATATCTGCCTAGAATCTCGGATGAATCGAGGGATCCTAATCGATCACTAGTGTGGCCGATTACTTATTATACAGCCGGGCAAAATGTATATCGCAAAATCCTCCTTTTAATGTCGAGGTAGAACTTCCCCTAGCATATAACTACAATGAACATATACGTGATTCTTGCTGATGCTCGTCATCGAAAATTAATAAACAGCAGTACTGCCTACATAAGATTGTCCATCAGAGAGCAAGATCTCATGCTTCATACCGAGAAGTGGAGCAAGGTGGAGCTTGCATCTATCGAAAACTTGTGTTTCCGAAAACACCATAATTATCTGCTGCTGCTTGCAATGTTTACAGCTGATTCGGATGGTTACTAAATCTGTGTGAGCACGTGAATCCGAAATGAGGACATGGATTCAGTCCATCACGAATAAACACAGACAGTGAGCCAATGAGCGACACAATTAGGTATGTCGATCGCGTTAGCAGGGACTCGAAGGATGACCCGGTTGTTTGGGACTTTAGTTGACGACAAGCAATTCAAGAGTAGCCTGCTTTTGCAAATCTGGCGGGAGCCCTAGAAATCCAATGTCCGTTGAGATGTTAGTCTAGTGAACATCTGATGCAGCAACTCAACTGAAACACCTGTGTGCCTGTCATGTGACAGCCAGGTGCTTCGGCTAGTTGGTGCACTGTTTCCCACTAACGCTTTTTCGTTTAAACCTCAGTCTTAAGCGTTGATTGACGCTTGGCGTTGTTGTGTTGATAATCCAGAGTGAAATTGTATTTGGATCTAGCAACATATAATATGGACGGCTTCCATCTACGGTTTAAAACTCTACCCAGTAAGAAACTTATCAATGACTGTGGTTCTCAATTTTACATTATATTGCACCGACTGCATTTTTTAAAACTTGTGTAATATTTTCCTATTACAGAACGCGAAACTTTCTCTTTTTTCATCACTATCAAAATCTACCACCAACTCCATGAAGGCTTCGACCAACACACGGATNATGTGGACGGCTTCCATCTACGTTTTAAAACTCTACCCAGTAAGAAACTTATCAATGAATGTGGTTCTCAATTTTACATTATTTTTCACCGACTGCCTTTTTTAAAACTTGTGTAATATTTTCCTATTATAGAACGCGAAACTTTCTCGTTTTTCATCGCTATCAAAATCTACCACCAACTCCATGAAGGCTTCGACCAACACACGGATTCACCATTTGATCCCTGTCTGGTACCACTCACTGCATTTGGTAAAACCTGCGTAATGTTTGACATATCAGCGAGCGCCCAGCTCATATCTCGCCTCCTCTTTTTCAACGCCGTGGTCGCCGACACCAACACCATGAACAACGCACGAAGTTCAACATATGATCACAGCCTTCTTTCATAACATTCATTGAATTTTGGAATTTCGCTTGATCGCACGCCAATACCAAAGTTGGTGAATCGACACATTTATCCACTACCGTGTTCTATCCACTGGGTTCGAATAGTATATTTGCTTATTTCCCAAAGCTGAATGTGCGTTTACAGAGGAATGAGAGCACTCGACATTGATGGTTGAAACTCATTATACCCTCATTGGCTTTCTTTTCTGACCAAAGCGCTCAGGTGTGAGTCGCAGGAGACCTGTAACGTAACAGATCAGGATTACTTTTCGTCTAGTTCGTGCAATGTCCACCGCCGAGGCGTTCTGGTCTGACACCCAGACAAGGGCGTTTGATGTCGATTGGAGTTTTGATGTTGACAATGCTTAGTGGAAAGTTCAATTCCATGGCTGAATTTGCGTTTTTACAATCTATCGCACATAGACATCTACACGTCCGCTATCCGGAATCTCGAATCGATGCATCTTAGGTGTTGATGGAGCCACTGTGAATGAGAGACGGTGCGGTAGTGACGAAGTGGTTAGGTCACCAACTTGTAACCGGGGAATCCCGATTTTCAACCGCTCCACCAACACCTGGCTTCCCAGGAAGCCTTTCTGTGGCCGCAGCCCCCCTTCCTGAATCGTAACTGTACATTTTGCATTCAATAAAGAAAAAAAGTAGTAGAATGGTATTTTTGAGTTTGGGGAGTTGTGCAACTCATGTATTGCATTTTGATGTTATTTTTCGGGTACCTTTTCAGTGGTCTCCAAAAACGGATTTTGTTTATCATATTTTAAAAATACATCAAATGCTAACGACTGTCTCAGTTGAAGCTAATCAGATTGTAGTTAATGCTGTGATGACAGAGAACATGCTTTTGCATAAATGTAGTTTCACGTTATTGTGTTTTATTGTGTTATTTGCTTAGTGGGTTCATGTCGAATAAAGAGTCCTGAAATTTGTTCACTTCAGAATACGGCTTCAGAATGCTTGAATCAGTGGTGTTTGTGTTGTGTTCGGTTCAGACGCATGGATGACACTCTTTTGCGACTCTATTGTTAGCCCCAGCAATAACACGTAGAGTGTACGCAGCTTAGATTTTGATTGATCTATCGGAAAAGCACTGGCTGACTCGTCCTGCGATTACCCAATCCGACTCACCCGCCCTCGAGCGTTTCGAATGTACCGGGTGGCCTGACTCGGAGGCGTGTTAAACGTGACTGTTGTTTAATCTCCGTTCTAGCTTCTTGTGTCCAAATATTTCGGCCCAGTAGAAGCATTACAATGATCCCAGTCATGGTTCACGTCCAAAGACGAACTGTATTCGAACGGTCAAGGGACACGTTTTACAGTACCGGTTGGTTGCAAATCAACCATGATTTCCAAAGTGTGCTTCTAAGCCAGATTTCTAATTCCTATCGATTGCTCACCACCCTATTCACTTTGCTTTTCACTCCTGATTTACTTGCTTATGTAACCCGTTCCGTTTCATCTTGATTGAATATGTTGTCTGATATCTTCCCTCTGTCTTCTTATAAACAACTTTATTATAGTTTGTATTATGAAAGAAGCCGTCCTCATGCCAGCGTAGTGAAATCAATTTGCTTCGAGGTCATGGTCTTCCTGACCTGAAAAACGCAGATGATATCGTACTGTCAAGTACAGATTTACGGATGTTGCACCTATTCCTGGATGGTTATGGTACAAATGTTGCCATGTTCAAGTTTATTTTTGCACCTCCGAAGTGCAAAATGTTAATACACGACTGGACTGGTCTAACTTTCAACCTCAATCTTATCGGAGCAATGAACAGAACATGTGCATACACTTTGTTATCTCGACAGATGCACCTCAACCTGTGAGCGTATCACGGAACGATCGGTTATCATTTGCCAGCTTGGGATACTATCGTGCTTTCTTGACATCCGGCTTTCTGAAGTGTCTAGTTCGACCAGTTCAGCAGATACTAAGCTTTAATTAAAACAAGACGAATATATACTTTCGGTGTTCCAACACGAGTTTTCACGTCGCATGATACGAGTAACATATTGAACCGTACATGCCATTCTGAGGATAGGTGCAAAGTTTGATCTGATCGCGGTTGTCCAATGGAGTAAGTGGTGGAATTCCACACACTGCGCTGGTTGTGGTATGTGCTACGCACGTCACCTCGGCGTTCGGGTATAATCTTATTCACCCACTCGTGAGAGCATGGATTTGCCAAAACACAGACTGGAAGTATGCGTTTCGTGCTAGGTGATTTCGCATACATATGGCATTTGCCCACCACCTGGATTGTTTCACCCGCGTATGATTTCAATCTGTGTAGGCTTTTGTTGGGCTTGGCAATCACTATCGACTCTGATGCGCCACTATCCATTACGATGTAATTTATAATCCCATTTATTTAGTGAAGTGTATGTCATAGATCGATGACGGGGATTGCCGTAGAACAAGTCGGTGTTCCTCTAATTGGATAGCTAATAATTTCCTGTGGTACTACAGATGTTCTCTTTCACGACAGTGGAAAGTCTACAAATGCATTTCTATCGCAACGATTCCGCTCTCCTACTTTGCGAACACGTATTTATNATTTCAATCTGTGTAGGCTTTTGTTGGGCTTGGCAATCACTATCGACTCTGATGCGCTACTATCCATTACGATGTAATTTATAATCCTATTTATTTAGTGAAGTGCATGTCATAGATCGATGACGGGGATTGCCGTAGAACAAGTCGATGTTCCTCTAATTGGATAGCTAATAATTTCCTGTGGTACTACAGATGTTCTCTTTCACGACAGTGGAAAGTCTACAAATGCATTTCTATTGCAACGATTTCGCTCTCCTACTTTGCGAACACGTACTTATTATACAACCCGCCCTACCCTATGATAACCTGCATGCTTTTGGTTATATTTGTCGAATGAATCCTGTTTATTTCCACAGCGGTGACACAGCACATGGTTGGCTGAAAGTCGGGTAGTAAATACGATCTTCTTAGTGCCTATGTGCGCATGGTCTGATTTTGAGTTCTCAGTAAAACTGCCTTACCACAAACACCATATTTTATGCTGAGCCAGATATTTCTGCATTCCAATAACCGGGTATTGAATCGCTATTTATAATTCGATGGTCGCTATCTCAGGATACCAGGATTTGGGCGGGGATCGTTTGATAAATGCATAGCATTTTCTCCACCTGTCTGGTGAGAAAGGGGTTCTGTTTACCGGATCAAACATCCAAAGTTCCTCTTAACTCTTGTTCCCTCGTCCCCAACCTAGATCGCGTCCAAATGACGCTGATATTCATCCAGTATTGTTCTAATCACAACGCGATTGCCAAGAACTTCTCTGGTTTTGTAATCAAAACAATAAAATTAGAACACTGTGTGCTAGTCATGAATGGATGGACAATATAAAGTACATCTTTTAAGAATGCATCGAGCATTTATTGATGACAGAAGAACAGACAAAAGTAGGATGGAGGAAAACAGTATGTCGATGTTAGAACACTGTCTACGTCGCGTTCCTCGTCTCTGGTGGGGGAATCGGACGAGCAAGGCTGAGGTTAGGCGTTGTGTTTTGGGTAATCGCAGTAGTCCACTAAATCAAGTGGTCAACCTCCATAGATTATGCTAGTTGGGACTTGTGCTGTACATGTCACCAAATAAGTTTCGGCGGCTAGCGATGTGTTCCGGGGCAGGCACTGGATGGAAAAATTCAAGGCCGATCACACTGATACTTGGCATGATGTTATGAACATCCTCACAACGACACTAGGTTACTTAGATTCCGTTAGNTTGGGTAATTGCAGTAGTCCACTAAATAAAGTGGTCAACCTCCATAGATTATGCTAGTTGGGAATTGTGCTGTACATGTCACCAAATAAGTTTCGGCGGCTAGCGATGTTTTCCGGGGCAGGCACTGGATGGAAAAATTCAAGGCCGATCACACTGATACTTGGCATGATGTTATGAACATCCTCACAACGACACTAGGTTACTTAGATTCCGTTAGGTCTCTTGACTAGAGACCCCGAGATCATGGTTAGCGATGTTTGAAGCGACTGACCGATATGGCTGAGTGTCGCAAGCGTGGCGCATTAGCGCAAGCAGGGAATTTGACTTCCGGTTACACTGATATCAAAGCGTGGACCCTTTCTTCGGACTCTGGTATATCAGAGTGCATAAACCATGACAACGCATTTGCTTTTCCGAAAAATCGAGTGCAGTGATAACGGTTATCCAGTTCCTAGCTGAGAAGTATGAATAAGCAGAGTTGAAAGCGGGTACCGTTATAGACTGGACTGCCCTTCTTGGAGTCGATCAATGTGATCTGCGATTTGCGATGGGTGAGTAGTGAAAATGTTGGAACGCAGAGCAATTGATGCAACTTGTTCACGGCAAACATGATGGACAGGGCTTCTTCTTCAATCGGACTGCAGTTGCCTTCTGTTACGGTTAACCATCTAGCACCATGTGAAATATCCTTCTGTGATCCATCGGAATAGTTGTGAGAAATGACTGCACCATAGCCACTATTTCACGCATCGGCTACCACAGACAGAATGCACCAGGCGAGAATATGCGAACATGATGTCCCGCAGCAAAGAACCGTCTCTGTATTTAGAGCACGAAAGTTGTTTTACTTTTTCTGACGGAAGTGGGACTATTGTAGTGCAATCCGGGCTAAATAAGCCTTTTGCTGGACATCGGTTTTTCTTCTGCAATCTAACTGAATCCTCACATTTTTCTGTCAGTTCCAACGCATTGATACACGGTAGTTCTACACGGTTGCCATATAACGTAGCCTCCCGCGTGATACTTTCGCTGGTTTTATTCGACGTAATTCAGTTGGTGAGCCCGAATGTGGCTAAGTTCTCTTTCCTTGATGAGAGTGTGACCTCCATATTTGTTAGATCATATACAGTTTTATTGATTGACTATCGCAACACTATGTCATCTGATAGCAAGACAAGTTCTTCTAGCCCTGAATGATGTAAACAGTTATGGCCTGATCGTTTCTGAGTTACTGGACCTGTTCAGAAGTTTATCACGACTGGCCGTAGACAGCATATATTCGTATACTATCTGCAATTGGGCACAAGTGTATGTTCTTAAATCGAACTGAATGGCACACCTCGTCCTAAGGAATATCAAATGCGTGCGTTCATGCCACTGACTTAGGTTCTTTGTCATACATCGCAATGTCTATAACGTATATGAATGATCACCCAATTGATGTCCACGCGCGATTTATTTACATCGCTCACGTACGGCGAAAACGTAGAGAGTGAGCTTTTATTCACCGTCAATATGAGTATTACCATGTGGTTAGCTCTGGTAAATTTCGGTGTACCCCTTTCACATCGGTGAACTGGTTGAATAATTACTTCTGTCTGTGCTTTGGGATAGTTCTCGCAACATCCAATCGACTGCGGCC
>UZAN01060184.1:0-10778 GCA_900618425.1 Echinostoma caproni
TATGAACTCTTTTGTTTTATTGAACACGATATCATTGTATATTCCGAATTTCCGCTTATTACAATTCCATTCCGTCTCTGAGTTCTGTCTTTTGATTTCGTTTCGAGTCCTAGTTCTGGGTCGGACTATTACTGCGCGGAATCCGATACGTATACGAAATGCTAGTCCGAATACGAACCACAACACATGTTCAGACTTACAAGTGATATTTTCTGCAGAATGTATTCGACATGGAATTTGATCCCGTTGTGGATTTACTGCGCCACGTCAGTGCTCCTAAATAATGCCCAAGCTTTTTCTCAAAACGAATTCAAGCAGTTGTGTAACGCAGACGATGATGGGCTAACCACGTCTGCGACTTTTGCTAACGACGGATGAGTCAAAGCCAGTCTCAACGTAGATTGTTCTATGGGACGTGGAATCTCGTACTAAGTCACGCTAACGGTGGTTTACTGTGATGCGGTCAATGAGGGTCAACTTGTTCGTAGAACTGGAACACCAAGTTGTCGAAGGTTGGTGTTACATAAGAACATTTAATTATCGGTGAAGAACTGAAGACTTCCATCACCGTCGTCCGATAACCGGTTAAACAGAGCAAAACAACCTCCAAGACAGATTTCAGAAGTTTTCCAGTTTGTGCGTTAAAATTGCTTGCCAGTAAAGTTATATCACAATGAGTTAAGATGCTCCGAATCCGATTGTTTTATCATTTTACCATCCATATTTTTTATCTTCTTTCTTTTGCACGCACGCACATTCAATGAATCATGCTGAAAATTCATCAATTGCAGATGCATAAATTTTAGCTTGAAAAACGTTACTCTTCTCAAGACAGGTTTACAATCTTTTAGTTCAAAGCTAGCTTCAGAAAGGTTAACCCCCTGTAACCGAAACCTAAACCGATAACCGAACTTTCCGACAAAGTTGAGTTATTCCCATATTTACATACATAAGGGGTTTCATCCAATTAATTCTTCTATAAATGAAAACGAACGGGTAAAGTGAATTGTCTGACCGTCATACCCAGCACTAAATACGACGTATAAATTCAGTTCAGCTCAATTCAATCACTCGTTAACTTCACGCTATGAATGCCGTTCTATACGGTCAGTTTCGTTCATACAAGACGTCAAAAATGACCAAATTTGTGATACCAGGTTGACTATTCACCATGAACCAAATCAGATGGCTTTATATAATCTATTCCATTAGGGCCAAGGTAAACCCTTTTCATCAAATTAAAAGCTAGACGCTCTTATCCTTTATCTAATCGCCTACATGGATAAAACATTATCTGAGTATTACAACCTGTGGGCAAAGTATTTATATTTGTCGTCAACTAAATGTTCCATGAATAACGCAGATGTTTACTTTCAGCACCAGTCACGGTTCCGGTTTCCAGAACCAATAATAACAGTTCAGTTTGTACAATCATTGTGAACACCAATGTCCCATTATTCATAGAGGCTTATAATTCACATATTTTCAGTTTTTTTTTGTTCCATCTACAAAACTGATCTTCCCACAAAAGTGATCCTTATAAAAAAAATTCATACCACATACCCTTTGGAAAAAGTTTGGATAGGCCAGGCACGTGCTGCTGATCAACTGCACTATAACGATAGCCCGATCGCAATTTCCGTCCAACCAGCACAGCGTGTAGACGTGGTGATCGATGTGAATTAAATGGAGATGGCCATGTCAAAGGCACAGTGACCGCCTCATCTTCCAGTGATTCTTTATCAGCCGACCCGTGATCACCGTCATTGCAAGTCCGTACGTGATGCACAGAATCGGCGGACAAATTCTGCGAGGCCAAATCACCCGCATAATCCCATTTCAGAATAGTTTCTTCCATTTTTGATGGAATTGGACCTTCTAAAGTTGACCGGATTCCGTCATCTTGGAAGGGCTCATTTAGCAATACCGACAATCGAGGTGTAACAACGGAAATATCACCACGGGATAAAAGAATTTCCGGTTTCATAATGGCTGAACAGGTTTCAGTGTACTGCTGTGGAAAAAGTTGAAACGAAAGAGAAATATGCGTATTGACATTATACGTGTGGGTGAGACCGGCTAATTTAGTAACCCTTTTCATATAAACAAAACAAACTTATCTCCGCGTGCCCACTCATCATTTGTTCCTAATAAACGATAAGATAATGTAGTTGAAAACAACAAATGACCTTCAAGAAACAACAGAGCATCACAGGGATCAAACTTATTTAGCAAAACAGTGATCATCAAAAATCGAACATTAATCTTGGGTTTCGCTGACCAACAAATAAGATTGATATTCACAAAAGATTAATCAACGTGCTGACCATACTGATCAGAAGAAACGAATGTAATAAAACATCAGTAAGTGTAACTTTTTGCTACGATTTCACGTTCCTAATGGTTATCTGGGAGGGGGGACATCATGGCTGTGTTCATCATCACATACGAAAGAAAAATATAGAATATTGCTTGGATTCCCTAGAGGACAGAAAAATATCGAATTCAGTCTCGCGAGAAAAACGACAGAATTAGACAAGACGAACTCGACCACGGGTCACCTACATCATTTGAACCTTTTGCAATAACTTGATCGGTTCCACACTGAGCGGCCTGATTGGGTTGAAGTTCCTCGGTGTATTGAGTGCGGTGGTTGTCAGCCCCTTGTGAGTCAATCGTTGTCTCACTGCTAAAAGGAGCCGTGAACCGCGATTGCACAACCGGCCGGATGTCTGATGTTAAAGTTTCGCTGGGAAATATTTTCGTCTGAGATTCGTTAGAAATGCTTTTACCCATGGCCGTCGGAATAGGAGACAAAAATGAGGTTTGCTGCAACGAAGAGGACGAAAACATTTTTTCGGTGTACAACAATGAATAATGAAAACATTTTTCACATGAGATATTCACAATCAGTTGAGCCATGTAACTGCCAACCGATTTAATCAAATACTGATGAAAGTAGTCGACACAATTCAGCTCAAACGATCATCAAGTGTACTGCTCATTAGTATATTTCAGTTTATGTTCAATAAATTCCTGAATGGAAGAGAGAAAAAACAATTGATAAATCAATAGGGAATGGACCGAGATGAGAAAGAAAATGATACGAGAGACGATGAATAAGGAAGGTGGATATGCGTACGTCCAACACACCGTCACATTTAATGCCACCTCGAATCACACATTCGGTCGCCTCCATAAATCCCAATCCGGTGTCACAATCTGACTCCCATGAACCACGGTCTCGTTCCGGCTGGCCAGTGAAATAACCGAACTCAACCATTTGGTAATCATCATTTACTTCACGAATATTGAGAAATTTTCTCCGAACACATGTCCCTTATTGACAAATTTGAAACAAACCTCCGTATTTATTCCGAAACTTTATTCGAAATTGGTCTGTCGGAAAGTAGGTAGTTGTGTGATCAGCGTTTATCCATCTGTTTTACTGTTACCCCGGTAAATAAAATAGAAATATAGAGCCCAGCCAATTGTTATAACAACATAAGAAGTGAAAAGCACCCATCAACACTAGCTGCCGGTATTTGAAAATTGCTTAGAGATCGCATCGTTTAAATCTACGAATTAAACTATCAAGCGAAATTTGTAATCTGCTTTATTTTTTGCCCCAACATTAGGTCCTACTCATACCCTACTGATTGGGCAAATCTCATCAATATTTATACATAAAAAAGACGAAAAAAGAGTGAAAGTCCAATGAAAGTTATCAAAAGCTGAACTGAAATGAAGCAATGAATCACAGTGGGGTGCGATAGTGATACTGTGGTAGTGATATAACTGATTACTACGTCCCTTAACTCCTCTTCCTAATTCAAAAATTCGCAAAGACTTGGGACATAAAAATAGTAAACTTATCAGGTACTTCATCGGAAAATCCAGTCCAGAAAGTGTACTATGCACCCCAAAAGGTGAATATTCGGAAAATTGCACCAAATCTAATATGCTTTATGCACTGCTTTGAGTTCATGCCCAGTTATCTGACATTTTTGTACCGATGGTGCAATCAGGAAAACAGGACACATCTTTCGTCGCTTCGGATATATTACAACGGGTTATACAGAATAACTATGTGCGAATGAAATCGATCAACAAGACTAAACTCATTCCACTCCTCGGTCGCTATGACATCAGGATAATGCGTCGCTTCAGATGACTCATTGCCTTGCTTAAATGGGCGTGTCCAAACGCGTAGATCAACGGATAACAGTCAGACTATCTGTCCCAATCCGAGCCATACTCACATCACACCGGCACTTGTGTGTCGAAATCTATCACTAGCATGCTTATCGATGATAGAGTTGCAGCAACCATTAGACTGTATTTTCAAACTCGCTAGATCCATCACGGTCAAAGTGTCCGTCCATAAATGAGAGTATGCTAGTGGTCCTCTATTTCACCTGGCTCACTTTGAATTTTCCTCAGTGTAGACAAATCACAAGGGAAATAAATCAAAATAAGTAGTCCCCTCGCCTATTTAGTCATCACTGAAATGTAATGCTCCCATCGTAGCGCGAATAGTGTTGCCGAAAAAGCAGAAGATCGAACGGTTTATCTAAAGTGTGCAACAATACTTGAGAATCGATTTTTTATCAATCAGTCTGAAAGTGCACTTTTATAATTCCAGCTACATCGTATTAATCTGATAAATAATAACAATAATAATACATAATGTCTTTTTACTTCCTTTTTTATTTATTGAACATACAAATGTACATTCAACACTCATGAAGGGGGGCCTCGGTCATACAAAGCGTCCCCGGGAAGACGGGCGGCGGTGGAGCGGTTCGAATCCGGGACTCATAGGTCACAAGTTGGTGACCTAACCACTTGGACACCACCGCCCATAAGATGGTAAAAAAACAATGAGTTCGATTGACTGTTATTTTTCTTTTAAACATCAACGCGTTGATGACGTGGGCGGAATGTGGAATGACGTATATATATGCGGACAGTATGATAAACAGAACAGCACTATCAAAATGGAATTAGTAGGAATGCGGGTTGGGTGCTCAATACTCACAAACCGGCACAGATGAAGGGTGCTTCTTCAAAACTGAGTAATGACCGGTAAGTCAATAAATCAACCAAAATGATCAAAGAGAACGAGGATAATGAGTTGTGATGAGCTTTTGCTCTTATCATTTTCGATAGTATCATGATACAGTCAGATGTAAGTATTATTGCCTTATGCTGCAAAAACAATGGCAAGATGTACTTATATTGAGAGTAGAGATCAAATACAAGTACCTCTAGGTGCAAGCATTTCGTAATGCGCTCTACGGTCACATTCGTAAAACCTTCGTGTACATAAATGGTGCTGACATGGAAAACATAATGAGTNGGTTTGCTGTTTTTCCCATTAGAATGAGATGGTCGTTGGCTGAACTTTAGGGTATATCTATACTTTGGATCATCTGTTTCTGTAAGCACATCTGTGTATCACGTAAGTCATGGTTTAAAATCTCCTCTCCAGTACACCCACATATGGACCCCAATACGTACACCCAAACAACCAGAGAATTAGTTTTGGACTGACGCTCGCAAGGTTTTATAGGTCTGAATGCCTCTCACGTTGTGTATCAATCCACTTGCGGTTCAGATGGCGCACGAATGGGTCGGACGAGTGGTTGCCTGACACAAAAAGGCAGCACAGCACATAGCACTCATTGAATGACGCAATCAATATTGTTTGTATAACAAAAATCAATAAATACGGCCTCATTGACGAAGAAGTAACTAATGAAAACTGATCATCGAGCTGGAATGACCAATGCAGCCTAAATGACGTGACGCGATTGCACTCAAAAATGCTGGACCTTGGCAAAACAAAATTCAGTATGATACACAAGCTCGCCTTCTCCCTTTCTTCCTTGTGGGGACAGAAACAGCTAACCTGGCGCTAAGTCTAGTCACCTCCCAATAATACTTTGGTATGCTTCTGTTTGATGCTTGCTACCGAAAAGTACATCAAAATGCGACGAGTGAAGAATGTCATGCTGATCATCTAATAGCTAAAGCGCTTGAATCTTATGTTAACTAGGTTTCTCAATTTATCCCACTTGTCTATTTTGTTTAATATTTTATACGTAACAACACTGATGAGATTATATGGAAGAAATTCTTATCGCAGTGCTTGTCTTCTGAATTGCCTGTTCAGATATTGTCTTATTTTCTACATGGTAGCCTAGCCGATACACTAGCGAAAGTTATCACGTTGCCTTTCTTTCTGAATTTCTATACTTTATTCGGTATGATGACCGGTGTACCTATTTAACAGAAATGTAAGCATATAAACCGACACAAGATTTGCAAATAAAAATTTTAGCTTTTAGATTATCAAGCTTGGATTAACCCACTCGATTGCTCATAAGCATCAGGCACTCTTGATGGTTTTGGGTGTGGGTTGTACTCCTTGAGAGATCGGTAATACCCCATGCATTTACATGCGATGGAAATATTTGTGATAACCAACAAAGAGCATTGGACAGCTGTTTCGTCCTGTTTGGGACTCTTCACCACTGCGTACGTTCTGTGTCCCTGTCAGGACCGTGTAGCTCAGGGGTTAGGGTTTGAAGTCCCGACCGGAATGTTTGCGGTTCGAGTCGTGACAGGGACACTAAACCTACACACTGCTGACAAATCCCAAACAGGACGAAACAGCTGTCCTGCGCTCTTTGTCGCTTATCAAAAAACATTTCCATCTCATTTGAACAAATTTCAGCTTTTGATAGGTAAACTGTTGATATCTTGCTGGTTTTGAACTGAAAATTCCATACTGCACAGGGGAATACCTGAGAGTGCTTTCTAAAGCCGGGATAAATCATAAATAATAACAAAACAGTGACACACAGAAAACAGGACTACCTCAGACACTGTTAAATCGGTTTCGAACGAAGATGGGTCAGCATCTCCTTCAGGAGAGTGACGTTTCACGCGACCCATATTCTTCAAAGTTGACGGAATCTCTGGGTGGGGCACAATATTGAATTCCTCGGTGCATTCAAATGGGACAGATGAGCTCGGTGTAGGTGTCAGATCGGGTGAGGGTGAAGCGGTAGGTCTGTTCAGACCAAAACGATGACGCAAAGAGGGGACAGGCAGGTCAGAATGACTGTCACAGCCTTTCCCGTTTGGTAAATCCGTCGCCTAGAACCAATCGACAGAATAGAAATAAAAACCAAATCGAAGCATTAGGAAAATTAAATATACAGATTTGGATATACCGTAAAATACAACTCATTTTGAGTAGCCCTTATTGATTGCTGACTATTGCGCACAGTTGTTGTGGTTCATCAGCCCTGAATGCTGATGACAGTCTGGTTCATGTGAGGGCAGAAATTCATCGTGTTAACCTTCTATCTGATTAAAAAGTCCCCAACAATTTGTTTTGCTTCAGGTTTTTGAGAAATAATGCTTGTCTGTTGCTAGCAATAAATATAAACATCTAACAATTAGCCATTCTTGATTACGAAAATGCAGAGTAGATTACCGGGGGGAAAAGGATGTACGCTTGACTGGATGAAATAAGAATTGCACGTGAAGATCGAGTCTGAAGGATAGTCAGTTCAGATCAACAATATATATCCTACATCATTACTTACAAGTAACCGTGATTATACCGGGAATTAAAAATATGACCTGGTAAACTAAATGGGGACAGTGCATCCGAACGTGCAAGGTGGACCTGACTTGGTAGGAGGCCTTCGATTTTAGACAACAGTTAACATGTTCGGCAATTTATGTGGGACGAACGATGAAACAGTTATCACAAAGGATCAGAGAACATAAACCGGCTTGTCTTAGCACGGGTTGAAAGAAAACTATAACCAGTGCGATTATAGCCCACCTCGCAGATACCGGGCACCAGTCAGACATGGATGCATTTAGAGTCGTTTACAAAGTGTCCCGAGACAAGTTGGAGTATGTGCGGTAACGTCACTTGGCAACGGCAGAAGCTGTAGCAATCAAAATCACGAACCCACCACTGTCAAACAAAAGAAAATAGTTGCCGCACTCCAGTTACCTCAGCCCCGCTCAGACCTACGTGACAATTCAAACCATGGTCTCAATGATGTCGTGATGACACAACATGGCGTGACAAGTCGCGCGTGAAAAAGGTCATCAGAAATTTCCAGAATTGACCTTGGTTACCTCCCTCCCTCCCCCTTTCTCCATTTGCTCCAATCAAACTTGACAGATTTTTTTGTATTTTCACATTTGACCTCAAGGGATCAATCACATTTATTTATACATTATATAAAAACAAACATAAACGTAAATGCATGAAGAAGAAGTTAAGAAAACAAGCTTGATTGCTTTCTTGTTTATCTTTTGATATTCTTATGGGAATCTTCCATGAGTTAACAGATGTTATACTGTATTTTCTCTCGTTACTGTTGGGCCAAAAGAAATGACTACCTCTGAACACGACACCTGGGCAGAGATAAGTTGGCGATTCGGTTCAGATCTAGTGTGAGATGATTGACACAGGGGTTACACCCTTCTTCCATGTGATTGGTCCGGAGTATGAAGACCGCGTGGGACGGTAGATATGCATTACTGGTGACTTCTAATGAGAGCGAAACTTTAGACTGATGCTCTCCAAGAGTATGGTTAACTATAAGAATTTAAGATTATACCCGAAGATGGAGTCCAAAGGATGGTAAGCTCAGATCAACAACATTCATCCGACACTACTACTCTCAAATGTGAGTAAAATGCGAATTTTATAACCTACGGTACATCTCAAAACTCAATCGATCTGTTCATCGGACAGACTGAGAGAAGAGAACCGAAGAGTGGTCGAATTACAATGGTGAATGAAAACATGCACCAACGAGCTCATGCGCTCATTCGAGTAGTGACTTAGATAATCCTTCCACTGACGAATTAATCTCACTCAGATGATGGTGTCCATTGTGAAAAAGCACTCGGAATCACTTCGATCGGTTGTGTTTGTGACGATATCACTATGCATCAATTCAAGAAAACTTGACAGAGAATGGATTTCAATTCAGTTCTGCTTTGAATATTTCGTAATTAAAGGGAATGCTGGTTAGTAAACCACCATCATACTGACTTACAGAGTGTCCAAAAATAATCTCTGTCACGGACATCAACTCAGAGCCAGTAGAGACTGTTTACGTGAAAGTAGTCATTTAACAGCCAGCATTTCTAGTTGGATCCTGGTTGACAGGACTCAACACATAGAGATGCGGTCACAGATACAGTTGAAATACAGGATTTCTATTCATTAGTGCTTAAGTCTATTCGCTTCTGTAATTTAACTGCAATTCGTTTATATTTTCTCGACCTGTTCGCCATAAAATAGTGCTCAGAAAGTTTTCGACGGGCTGTGTGAAGTTGCGGTATAACAGTTCAGACATTCTACACGTGATTCAGTATAATCTGCAGAACCGAAACAGTTTATTGTCCAATTGGTTTCAGGATATCTACGTGGTTTTCAATTCCTGTTCCGAACACAGGTATTCAGAGAAGCTATAACTGAGCTAATATACAACCTTGGGGAATCTATGGGATTCTAAGTGGCTATCTCGGGCCATTTAATTAACACGGGGCCCAATACCACGCCTATACTACTGCGGTGTGTGACTTTTGCAAACACAGTTTGCAAAGCCAATTTGCAAAAATAGACATTAGATCCTCGTGGGGACAGGAATCATATCCACTTACCCTAGATCCTAAAACTGTCCATTGAGAATAAATATGTCTGAAAATATTTTCTTATCTTCAAATTAAGCCACACACCAAATAGCAGATTGGATCATCCCAATGCTAAAATTAAAACAATAAAATTGATTGAGGGAACTAGGAGTAGCGGCCTGGGGAAATCAAAATCATAACGACTAATGGACGAATAAAGTCTCATAACTGAAAGACANCTGGGAAATATTTTCGTCTGAGATTCGTTAGAAATGCTTTTACCCATGGCCGTCGGAATAGGAGACAAAAATGAGGTTTGCTCAGACACTGTCAAATCGGTTTCGAACGAAGATGGGTCAGCATCTCCTTCAGGAGAGTGACGTTTCACGCGACCCATATTCTTCAAAGTTGACGGAATCTCTGGGTGGGGCACAATATTGAATTCCTCGGTGCATTCAAATGGGACAGATGAGCTCGGTGTAGGTGTCAGATCGGATGAGGGTGAAGCGGCAGGTCTGTTCAGACCAAAACGATGACGCAAAGAGGGGACAGGCAGGTCAGAATGACTGTCACAGCCTTTCCCGTTTGGTAAATCCGTCGCCATAACGGAACCAGAACTGGAGGACGTAGAGGGAGAGATAAGATTCAGGTCCGCACCGTTCACGACTAAGGTGGAAGGTATGGTGACAGTTGACTAAGTAGCATCACCCGGATGCGGGATTGATTTTCTAATTTGCAGCTCAGTATTCAAAAGCGATTGACTGTGACTTCGGCTCATCTGATTCTCCACATTTGCATCCGTGCTTAGTGTACATCGACCAGAGGGCAGAGAGTCAGAACAGTGCAGACGCCTGCAAAAAATGCTTCTAAGCACGCACGCACGCACGCAAGCAAGCACATCGCAGGATCGTGCATGCCCATGGCATGGCTAGGACATGACGCATGACACTGATCACATTGTAAACGTGACCGAAGCATTCCGACTGTTGTAGAGAGTTAAGACGAGACGGTCTAGACACGTGCGGTTTTGCATCCTAGCCACAGCGGAGGCAGTTTCCATCCGTTTTGCACAACCCCCCTCTGTGTGCTCAGAA
>UZAN01060208.1:0-10762 GCA_900618425.1 Echinostoma caproni
ACGAAGAACGAACTCACGTGAGATTCAGTTCCGGTGGAAGTAATTTGATCAGATCTAATTTGATCAGTTTGCGGGATGCGATTTCGTATAGGAAGTGCAAGGGCCCGCGTTCGTGAATCACTTCGACCGTATCTTCATCCATTTCATCGCATACACGATCGTTGGGAAAAGGATAACAGGTGAGGAACAACAAACTGCCCTGAATCAGTTTCAAATCACGCACGGAGCCGGGCACGACAGTCAATACATATGATTGATATGCGTTTAGCTGTAAAGAAACAGAAACACCATAAAGAAAAAAAATAGGAGCCAAAAATGACGAGCAATTATCTCCGTCAATATGAATTCACGGCAGAAGATCTGTTAAATCATCCAAAATGATAGGAAAATATTTCAGCCTCCCACCCCCCCGACCCCGGGTAACTGCACGAGCACACATACAACTTGACACTATCACCACATGTGTGTAACGAACTCAGCGGAGTGCTGCCAAACTCCAAAAATGTTGAAACCTCAACAAAAATGGGTAAAACAGATAAAAGATGCACCATTAGAGAGAGAGGGAAATACGAATAAATCAATGCGGTCAACATGGACAGTACTTTTGTATTATATACTATTGTGTAATAAATGGGCATAGTCTATACCGCTTCTGGTCTTCGTTTTGTGTTGGGTGCTTGCAGTCACTTCCTAATAGAAAAAACCACTCTACACCAACACGGATGTCTTCATCACGTTTGGTGTATGCCTGCTCATCGTCCACCTTTCCGTGCTCTCCTTGCACGTTCTAGGAAAGACTGGAAGAACCGTCGCAGTGGTCAGATCATTACTTCGGGTGGAGATGAGCAGAAGGTAACTTCAGCTCTGGCTTCGGTTGGTGCAGCCTGCCTTACCAGTCGAGGCACCTGGAATATGTATTTTCGTAGGTTAGAGAAGCTGGGAGACGTAGCTCTGAATAGAAGTCAGTGGCGCGAATACCGCACGGTTCGTCTGTTAAAATCTTGCTCCGCATCAAATAAAAAATTAACACTGAAAAATCAACAAGGGTGGGGTGAAACGAAAAATAACACTTTTATTCTTGTCCTTTCGACTCCCCGTTATTATTTGTAGTTCGCACCTTTCTCTGCCGTGTCCCAATCCACCATTTTCTGTTGTTGCGTTGTTAGCATGCATCTTCACAAACCAGTGATATATATATATATATATATATATGTGTATTATATGCATCACTGGTTTGTGAAAAAGCATACTACCAACACAACAGCGATAACAAACATTGCGGAAATCAAAAGCGCTGACTGTCCAATCATGGAAACAAAATTTACCGGTGTCGGGATTGCGTTTTAGTCGACGCTTCAGGAACTTATCGCAGCCAGTAATAAGAAACTAGATTTCATGGCTTTAAGTTTATCAGGCACTAACACCACTAACACCATAAGGACCATCAGAATCCCAAACCGAACGACAGTACCCCAGTGGTTGTGGTTCACGCTTCTCCCCAAAATCGAAATACCAATCGATCGTAAGGCACAAAATAACCCAGGGCTATCAGTTCCAGTTTAAACAACCATTAACCATGCACTTTCATGCGCCGGCTTTGCCTGCTGTTTGACGGTTGCCAATTTCGATAAAGGTGTGGAAGAAAGACTGGAATTTTGAAAGCGATGTCAAGATGAAAATGAAGAATTGAGGGAGGCTTGGTTTTAAGATCGGGAAATGCCAATCCAGCCTCCTATATGCGTGCCAACACTTCATCCGTGATGCGTCCGCCAAGTGAGGTTTAATTGCCCAAATAGCAAAAGCTACTCACTACCTCCGTCACTTCTCCAGTTAGAATGAGGTTGGGAGGTGGACCAACGAAGTCCCCTAGCAATATTTTACACTTGGAAACTGCTAAATGCATGACAAAAACGGTCACTCTAGCACTCAAAAACCATCTAAAAAGCTTGCAACTTAACTGGATCTTCACTTAGCAGTACAATGATGTCTGCATACTCTAGACAGTCTGTCATCTGCAAGGAAATTGATGCTGCTATCCTCACATAAGAACAGAGTTGTTTCCAGAATCAAAGTTGTAACGAAATTAAATAGAAATGAGCACCGCTTTTCGTGGTGAACCTGGGCAAAAACGAGAAATAATATCGAACTCAGCTTCGTTTTTTTGTTAACCATAGAGGTCTAAGATCTTAAAATAGGCCTGGTCCCTGACCACTTTAAACATTTTCGTTTTCTTTGTATGCATTGTGATTTTCGTTGCGAGCAGTGAAGTTTGCTTTATTGTATTCCGCTGTACGATGATGAGGATTCAACTTTTAGCAGAAATAAACTTGTGACACGCCCTTCAAGGAGAGATGGTGCGGGAGTATGGAGAGATCGACTGAACTGAAGGTCATTTTCAAATCCCGGTCTACGAAAGGCTGTTAAACCCACATTATGTAAAAAGAAGCATCATCTCAATTGGATAAAAAGATGGAATACAAGACAGAGGATAGAGGTCGAAAGGACTCACTGCGAGCAACATACACATTGCACAGCGGTGGTGTCTGTCGAATAATTCCATCCATTATGACTGAGGTTCCAGGTTCCAACACCACCCAATTTTCGTGGTAGGCGGTGGCACAATGGTCTAGCTCAAAACCATATGCATTATATTTTTGGCTTACGTCTTTCGCTATGCAGGGCTTAGGTAGCCATTTCCCGTGACCAAATAACACGCTCTCGTAACTGTGGAATTTAACTCTTATTCAGTAAGATACTCATTTTATTCAAAATCACCGCTCAAGTACACCATCTATTTCAAGTACAAAGAATCCATACATAAACCGATTTCTTGAAAGACAATAGATGTGAATAACTTAGGTAAAGAGGGAAAATGACTGAAAATTAGCCAAAGCCTCATCCCATAAACCGTATGCTACGTATAATCCAATTCACAGCACCCATTTTTCCTAATTCCTAGACGCTTCTGATAATGTTTGATTATTATCCTGTTTCAAACCTAACTGATGGCTTAAGTCTCGGTACCGTTTTGGCACAAGTGCGATCACTCTTAAGTGATTAGTGCAAAAATGGATATCTTCAAACCGCTCGGTTTTGACACATTTGGATGAATTATTATTATTATTTTCATTATTATATTATCCATAAGCATGACCAAATACTTAGGCTTGGTCAGAGATCATAAAGGGACAACGTGGAAACTCTTCGGAAAATACTGCCAAACAAACAACTGTAAGTTGCTTGACCCTGGTGGTCGGGATTGCGTTGTGTCAAGGCCGAGCGTTCACTTCTCGACTGGATCACAGTTAGTTCACCAGAAATGAAGGATGAATTCTACAAGGACCTCTCTCAACTAATCCAAAGGGCTCGATCAACGGACATCGTGGTAGTCGCTAGAGACTTCAATGCCCATGTGGGATCCTTGGACGAATTAGGAAGATTACTTGGTGGTTCACGTACAATCCTAGCTAACCGAACTGACAACGGAGAACAACTACTCCAACTTTGCACTGACCATGAACTGTTTCTGTCAAGCACCAACTGATCACACAAGAAACGACACTGCCTTACATAGAGACCGCCAACCTCTTGACATAGCTGGACTCAAATCGACCACATCATTATCAGTCACCCCTAGCGAGGATACATTGAAGACTTCCACTCCTGCGGGTCGATACCCGTGGACACGGACCATGCTCTGCTACGAGCGAGATTATCCCTACATCCTGTAAACAACCGCCGAAAAGCCACCGAGAACGGATGTCCACAATGCAGTGACAGCAATGATTGCAAATCGGCCGTCGAAGCGGAACTACCTGATCCCTTCTCAGGTGGCAGACTGTCTGTCCGATCTCGAGTATGCAGACAACATTGTGCTGCTAAGCGAAGATCCAGGTAAGTTGCAAGCTTTTCTGGATTGTTTTTTTATCACACACCTAAGTGTGATGAACAGCAGACGGGGAAAGCCCCATAGTCATGAGGACCTGCTGTTCGGTGATTTTAACCGGCAACCTAAGCCCCGGGACTTGGAAAGGCGAACCACATAAGCCCCCTATAGGTTAGGCGTCTTATTGAACCGGACCANAAGTTGTCTACCACCAAAGTCGGGTGGCGGTAGAGTGCTAGTATAGCCATGTTCGCTATGCGTTTTGCAGCTTCAAAGTGTTGCTACAAGACTGGGTTGATCCAGTCCCCAACCTCACCCTGACTGGGGAAGTAGTGGAAGATTTAGACAAATTTTTTTATCCGGGCAGCTGTATCTCACCTAGTGACACGTCACTGATGAAGTGTCGGTGCGCATACAGAAGGCTCAGTTGGCATTTGCCAACTTGAGACATTTGTGGCGCCGTCGCGACATCCGGCTGTCTGTGAAGGGTCTAGTGTATGCTGAAGCAGTTCGACCAAATCCGCTCGACGGTGCAAAGACTTGGTCACTAGAGAACCAGGATAGAAATAGATTGTCAGTGTTTGAACACAACTTTCTACGTCGCATTGCACGAGTCTGATGGGGAAACCAGACAAGGAATGCTGAGGTTAGGTGTAGAGTTCTAGGTAATCGCGGTAATTCACTGGAGCAAGTAGTCGATCTCCATAGATAACGCTAGTTATGGCATGTGTTACGCATGTCACGGAGAGCGCTGTTTGCCCAGGCAGGCACCAGATGGAAATAGGTCAAGGGTGGGCAAACCAAGACCTGTCATGAGGGTATGAAAACCCTAGCCAGAACACTGGGTCACATACATGCGGCAAGCTCCCTGGACCCCGAAATCATGGTCATCGATGGTTATAGACACTGAGCGATATGGCTGAGTTTGGAGAACAGTGGCGCTCATGCATATACTTATTATTCTTTCAAACTCAGTCTCTATGAATTCACTATCTTTCCCTTGAATCTGCTCTCAGCATTCCCATCTTTATTCTGCTCTTTTATCCCAATGAGCAGTCAAAAGACAGCAACCAAAACTGGTGCACAAAAGTGCATGGTTAATGGTTGTAAAAGCTAAACCGAAACTGGTGGCTGGCTGATAAATTCCAGGAGAATCACTTTATGGCACTCACCTCACACACCACATGTGCACCTGTGATCAAAGTGTGTAACATAGTGGAAAAACATCCGAGCCGCCATCTTTACCTCGAAGTTCAACTGATGAGATGCATACAATATAAAAACGTGACAGTATCCGTATAAGGCTTAGAACCCCACCCACTACGTCGAAAATATCCGTGTAAGCACCATCCAAGTAGCGTACATGATGAAATAATCAAATGATTCGTTTTATCAATTTGAAGAAGCACCCACCGTACTGTTATACCGACAGTGAACGACAGAACCCCGAGAATCTCCAGAGATCAGTATGTCCGCCGAAGGAGACACGTAAAGTGGAGCAACGACCGGGTTGTGGTGAATTCCCTTGATCACATGCCGGACCATCTAAATAGGAATAATCAAAGGTTGATTCGTGTCACTACACCAATAAATATTTAGCAGAATTATTAGTTGAAATTTCGATGTGGTACGCAGTGAATGAAAAATAGTAACACCATCGGATGCCCAGCAACCTCATTAAAAATTTCATCACGCTTGAGTGATTGCTTGGCTTGAAACAAACTCCAGTCGACTGCGCTGCCCTCTGGCGTTACGTCGGCTTTAATGGTGAGTCACAGGTTTATTGCTCTATTACAATCCCTGTATACGCAAAACTGAACCCGCATACAAACATGCCACATTTGATCAGAGTTTACCATGGAAGACAGTGTTTTTCAGATTGCAACGCTGATATTGTCCCAGGTGACCATTTGTTTTATTTCAAGTACACGGATGAAACTGTATTTCTGATCCAGAAGGGCATTAAGGTTACGATGCATTGACACGCGTTTTGCATCTCCGAAGCGTAAAACGCTGTCAAAGGTCTCAAATGGTCCGGTTACTCATTTCACTCTAACAATGTATTACTTATTGTTCTGTCCCTGGCAACCCATGGGTTGCTTTCACAGTCAAGAGACGGTAAACAAAACCGCTACATGAAAGCGCATGGTCGAGAGCTAGNGAGCTAGAAAAATTGATATATAAATATATATATATATTTATATATATGGGTATGTGCCATTCTGGGGGGACAACTGTACAAGCAATACCGAAGTGAGGCAAGGTGTTATGTAGTTGTGAATACACAATGATATAAGTGCTTTATATGNNNNATATGGGTCCATTGCAATGGTAGGGGCATACTCCACGCACGTCACTAAGTAAGCTTCATCGGCGTTCTTTCAAAAACCTCATTATAATCGAGAGTGGGTGTCTATAGTGGTGTGTAATCACACACACCTTCCTATCTCGCGAAATGCTCCTATATGACGAAGTCTCAAACGGCCACTACTGTGGATGACCTATACACCACCCTCATGTAGCAGTATTTTTCCACCAGGGAGAAAGAACGGTAAGACAACATCCGACGAAGCACTGGCATTCGAATTTGGTGAAAAATCTGGATTCCAAGTCAATCAAGAAGAAGTGACTGAACTGCATTCATAACCTACTGGCTCCCTCGATGGTCATCAATCCTAAAGGGTGTAGAGTTGTGTTGGGAACCTTGGACGAAACGAAATGGACACTTGCCAAATGAAGTGGGTACACCGCTCCATTTTGTTGCTTTTAAGGTCCCACTTCCTAGTGCAAGGACTCGGATGATGATTCAAGTAAGATACCTTCTTAGACATTGTCGCCCAAGATATCTTTTGTTCTTTACTGCGGTTGCCTACCTGAAAAAGAAAAGCCGGCTTCATAATTATTATGGGAGTTTGGTACGAGAGACGTCTCCAGAGAAACTCGATGTTTTCCTTTGAGAACGCACCTCTAGCCCTCCCACACTCTAGTGCGGACCCTATCATTAAAAACCTCAAAGTCAAACTCTGCTGAATTTGCTTAGTCGTTCATGTGCGCAACGTTTTGTCATGCACACTGCCTCTACCGTTCCAATGTTTTAGTACAGAAGAATGATTATATAGTATCTAAATATTCACCTGTCAAACCATTTCTGCGCCTGAGCATTCAGAATGAAATAAAAGGTTTCGATCGGTGAGTTTTCAGTCGGAGGAGCCGAATTCGACAGAGCGTAAACGGTGGTGATTAAAAACATGTGGCTGCCTACGAACAGATCAGCAATGGATATTTTGTGTGTAAGGCTCGTTTTGAGACCCCTCAAGTTAACTTCCTACTGTGTTGACCTTTTTGAATGCGCAATATGCATTCATCTTCTCATAACAGTCAGGTATACAGTTTTAGACCTAAGACTTCAAGATCTGTAATGGTAAATGTTTTCTCATGAAAGACATTGTCCCAGATTTAGTGGATGCTCATCGGTTCTTGGAGTTTATTTAGAAAGCATGGTTATAAAGTCATCAACCATCTCAAGCCATGGAAGTCTCCCGGCGAAAACGGGATACCCACCGAAATCTACGTCATTTTAAACCCTCCCCGAAATTTGGCCCAACTAACTGGATCACATCGATTTTACTACCCTTCCCTAAAAAGAGTGAAGAAGTCTCAAGCCGTTTTATTCCCTTTTTTATTTATTGAGTATACAAATGTACAGTCAACATTCAGGAAGGGGGCCGCGGCCGTACACAGGCTGCCTGGGGAAATACAAAAATAGGGAAGACGGGTGGCGGTGGAGAGATTCGAACCCGTGACTTCGGGGTCACAATTTGGTGACCTAACCACTTGGCCACCACCAGTGTACGAAAATTACAGAAACATCAGTTTACTTGAAGTGGCGGCCAAGGGTTTTGCACAATTTTTGCTGAACCGCTTTGCCGCAACAAGGCACGCGCACTTGTCTTAACCAGAAGGGATTCCGCCCCGGTGTGGGCTGTGTTGACGAAATATTCACTTTACGTCCATTCTTGGAACATCACCATAAGTTTCGACAATCCACAGCAGTCTACGGCATTGGACTACGTAGATCGGGAATCCCTCTGGAACATAGTTGTGGCCGATGGCGTCCCGGTTAAAATTGTCAACTGAATGAGATCGTACTACTCCAACACTAGCGCCCGACTTCGCATTTACGGCGAGGAGTCATGTGCGTTCGAGTTAGGATCTGGTGTGTCACAGGGGTGCAGATTGTCACCAATGATGTTCAACTCTGTCGTTGACTGGATGATGGGTCGTTCAGTGGAAGGATACCAGGGAATTGAGATCTCTCCGAACTTATGGCCCACTGACTTAGAATTCGCTGATGATATTGTGGTCTTTGGCGAGGACATGTCTAACCTCCAAGTAATCCTTGATCGTCGACAGGCTTCCGAGATCGGCCTAGGGGTGAACACATCAAAAACCAAAACCTTTGTGACAGTCCCGATTCGTCTCGAAAATGCTTTACTACTAAACGGCTAATCAATCGAATCCGTCAAAAGCTTTAAGTACTTGGGCTCAACCATACACCCCAACGACTAAGCTAAGGACGAGGGGCAAGTGTACGTCGATGCTGCAAGAAAGTTGTTTTACAGCTGGAGGATTCCGTTTGGCGTAGAAACAAAATCAGCCTCAATACGAAAATCCCAGTTTTCTCCGCAGCAGTCCGTCCAATCTTGCAATACGGCTGTGAAACCTGGCCATTTAGAGTCAAAGGCTGTCGACGATTAGAGACCTACGGTGCTTAAGAATCATTCTGAGAGTACGATGGAGGGATCGGCTCTCAAATGAAACGGTCAGAAATCGGTGTTTCAACCTCATATAGCTGCGGACGCTAATACAACGACGGCGACTGCAATGCTTTGATCACATACTTCGTAATTCCGATAACGACTTGATCCAAGCTGCCTTTGCACCGCCCCTGTACCCCAACTGGCGCTGTCGACACGGTGGGCAGCTAAAACCCTGGACTGACACGATACAGAAATCCTTGGTCTCCGCTCCGTCTGCGGCATTTGCCAATGGAAGTCAAGCTGGATCACATTCTGCGCTGATCTTGCCGCAGACCACCGAGCGTATATATATATATATATTTCACACCTGTCTGAGGACAGACTGTGTGCCAGGCAAATCATGGTACAATAATCTTTGTAAAAAAGAAAAAAGCTCCATGATTGGCCTGTGGGTTAAATACCGCCAGGTTGCCCAGGCCAAGGCAGGTGACTTTCCTTGAGGAATTCACAACCGGAGCCTTCGGCTAGTCAAAGCCTAACCCTCAAGGCAGCGGGGCGGTGTGTGAAAACCTCAGTCCATTGGGAGCCGGTGTCCAGTTCATCAGATCATTTGCCCTTCGGATGGGGTCAAACATCCAAAGTGCACAATACACCTCAATGCCCAATCGAGCCGGTGATTACTGCCACAACCGAAAAGGTATGATTCTTGGTTGGTTTGAAATCAGGGTTTTGGCCAACTCCCCTAAGTGAACTGCCAGTGGTCTACCAACCCGGTTATAGCCCAGGATGTCGGCTTTTGGTCCTCTCACTTTGGTGGGAAGACACCTCTACAAGAAGGCAGTGAGTAGGGCTTCCTCATCAGAGGCTATTCTAGACGCTTGGTCGTATGAAAGCATTTCGCGAGGTGCAAGGGCAGGATGACCAGCGGCAACCCTAGACACCCACCCCCAACCATACTGCCCACCGAGCGTGGGCAGCGACAATTCATGAAGCCGACTATTCCTCTCCTAAGAGCCAACCACCGTAAAGTATGGTATAAAGTCTCACACAACTGAAACCCTGATTAAAACACCGTCGTTACTTAGACCCGCTCAGTGCATTTGAGTTCTAAGAAGAAATTGGATTTACTTAACCAAAACGGACGTCAGTCGTTCGTGGATTTCAATCCCTACTAAGTCGATTTACGCTCGGCTGTTCGATCAGGGGCTAGCGGTGAGGTCAACTGAGTACGTTTTTGTTTTTGAAACAGATACTTGACAAAACTGTAAAAATTAGCTTGACGAACATAAAGATGTAAGAATTGGTATTATAAACCAAGGTCAATACAGTAGTATTTAAATAAAAAACATAATCTCGTATAGAAGCAAACACGTTAAATTTACATATGAAGTGGAGACAAAATCGATGGCTTTAGTAGTCATATCAAGAAAGAGGAAGAACACAAACCCACCTTCGATATGACTAGTCGTTTGAATTGATTGAAAGGAATGCGATATACGAGAATAATCGACTGCCTCGTTACAGAAACACTGGACACATTCTGGCGGTCTTTAGATGAAACGTAATCACATGAGCAAACTATAATCAGGCAGTTGAACTCTCTCATTGTAAGCCAAGTCGGAAATATGCTTCCTTTGGAGCCAAGAAGACCATCGCCTTGGTTTCCTATCTAAACTTCAGTTGTTTATAATTTTCAATGACTAACTCTAAAAGAATGAATCGATCTGTCGAAATTCCTTTCGACTACTGAAACTGTGCCATTACTCCAACCGAAAACAATAAAGTCTTCGTGAACATCGAAACAACTAAGTTGAGTTCTTGTCACCGATTTGCGCCAGGGAAAGCCAAAAGCATCCTTCGGGACGCACTGCCTCAATAAAGACGACAATGAATCGTACTCGCGCAATCGCGTGAATGGTTCTTCAATAGTACCACACTTCATTTTCCAATAGGTATTCACATTTCATCTAATTTCATACAAATCGCAATACTATTTTGTCAGCTGTTACGGAAGTTATTCACAGACGTCCAATTTGTGGTTCACGGATTCAATGTCTTTCAGTTCAGTTCCAGGACGTTGACGGCGGTGTGCCAGTTAGTCCAGTTTCCTGCAGCG
>UZAN01060209.1:0-10761 GCA_900618425.1 Echinostoma caproni
CACGTAAACCACAACCGCGTTGAGTCGTTCTGGTAGCGTTTTGGTAGTCGAATCGTAGCGATCTGGATCAAAAGACTAAAAAATCTGTCAAGTTATAGCGATCTGATAGCATATCAGTAGCGGTATAGTAGCACTTCAGTAGTCGAATAGTAGTCTTTTTGCTAGCAGGGACTGAACCGACCGTCAATGGACTACCTCTAGATCCCTTTGCAGGTTTAACCCTGCCACTGACATCATCAGCGAACATGAAACACGGGTTTTGAAGATAATGTGCCAGATTGTTAATGAATATAATAAGTAGCAAGAAGCCTAACACCGAGCCTCGGGGAACCCCACTTGTATCCATCTCATGATTAGAAGTGTCGAATGTTTTACAGAAGTCTAGATAGCAGACTTCTACATTTTTCTCTTCATCCATACGTCACGTGACTTTATTTAGAAACACAAGCCGATATGTAAGTCATGATTTTCGTTCAACTAAACCATGTGCCGGCGCCGAGAGTCGATTGTTAGTCAAGTGTAATCAAATTTGCTTTCTGATCAGTCGCACAACACACACTGGCGTTAGGCTAACTGTGCCTAATAAATGTCCTTTGTATCTCCAAGCGTGCTTAATGTCGATCTTTTACGCATGTGCATGTTAGAATATATACACTATCCAGATACACAACTCTGCGCTGCAAGCTTTCAGGTTTCTCCTTCCAACACCTGAATCTCCATCTCAGCCTCTCAATAATGTGCCGTGCTGTCACCACCAGCGATCACTGTCTACTAGACGAAAACTGACAACAACTGAGATTAGGGAATATTATGCTTACCCTCGGATCCGTAAAATACTCCAAGAATTCATGAGAACACCGAAGGACCACCGCACCCCCCAAGAGGACTTAGACAGGCTACTCCACTGGGGTGATGTATGGAAACTCCCGATTAACCCGGCAACAAGTACATATGCATTTTAAACGAGAGATGCCGGATAAATGATGTCTTACTGCGTTCAGCAACTGAGCGGGACTCATTATCTCATCCATGAAGACGCCGATGAACACCGTCAAGACGAGACTGTACCTTGACGTGATGGGATGGCTGGTGCACCTCTATGATCCAACGAGCTACACGGGACGGCTTTTATCAAGACAGGAAATCTTATCTTGCCTGGAAGGTCAGAGGATAGTGGTCGGACAAAGATCAGTTTCCTGGTTCTCCAGGTTGGGGGTTCGACTCGAGTTAGCGTCTCAGTCAGTAAAAAAATGGTAGAGGAGTAATCGATCCAAGTAAATGGGTCTGTACTTCGGTTTGCCCGGTCGCTGCCTTGCGGTCAGATTCTTGTTAGAACAAGGCTTTAGACGAGAACCCTAATCGTTATTCCGCTTAGTGGTTGGATCCCCTGGCAGTATCTGTCCATCGAACTCTAATTCATACACAAACAAACAATAATTCCCTACTTCATCGGTCGTTGCGCAGGATATCAGGACCGCGATGTCCATTGCTTCGAGCGGGGTCTGTAGTGATAAGTGGGTTTCTTCTCAGACATCCCAATCTTTGTTTAACTCGTTTTCCGTACCCAACCCTCCTTGTTTACCCCTTCTTCCGACCCGTACTTGTTCATCACTCGCCAAAGCCCGTTGCCAAGCAGCGTGGTGAGTAGCTCACTACAAAATAGATTGCAGATTCCATAGTCTCGTCAATCACTGAATCTAAGGGTCTTCAGCTTGAGGATGCTGATACAGGTAAATCAACAAACGTGTCGGGCGCCTACACTAGACTCATTGGGGATTGATATCTGCTGCGTATCGGAGACGCGAATCCAGGATCCTAGTACTATGGGCCCCTTAAGTACACCGGCACTTACTCCGCGCGTCAAGTGACGACGAAGCCCGTTCAGTAGGCTACCTTGGTGTAGGCATTGTACTCAATAATACAACCGGAACTTCACTAATCTATTGGATCGCCGTCAACAGTCGCTTATGTGCGATGCGATTCCACAGGTCTAGCAGCGTCCGGAGGAGGGGCTACGTCCAAAGGTGTTTGTTCAAGTGGTGGAGGAGCAGAAATAGACGCGATTCAAACGACGCTTCGACGAGCATTTGGTGAAACGATGGCAACTTGCGGTCACGTAAACGGGTTTCTGTCGGTGCTGGTGGTGAAGAGCCACATACGGGGCGCGGACCCTATGCCTTCTATACAAGATGAAGATGAAACAGCTGTATAGTGTTTCCTAGTCTTGCAGTGAATGTTTCCTTTGTTCTGTAAACAACGAAGTTCATTATGAAATCTGATTATATTTAATACTCTCTTGTTATATGTTTTTTAACGTTTGCATAATTCCTCAACATTTTCAGACTAGTCATTGTGACACATTGTGATTGTCTTCACGTGTCACCACCAAATTTTGATGTGTGCGAATCACGAGGTACCAGACAGTTTTTCAGAAAAGATTGTTCGTCAATATTTGACGGCTACAAATTTCGCAAAGACATTAGATGCTTTTAATGTCGAAGTGCGTCAACGAAAGGCACCGGTTTGCGTATGTTCAGATTGCTATTTAATGGAAGCAGTACCGGCCGTCAAATATTATGTGCAAGTTATGGACATGTTTAGATGAACACAAATTGGAACAGCTTGTGGACCTGTGGCATATGTTAGAGAATACATTTTTTGTTCGCTTGGACGCTGACCGGCAAAGAGATGCTCATGATCTTAAGGTTCATTTCTTCCGAACTTATATAGCCCTGGCTGTGAAAAACAAGCGGCGTGATGAAATCCAAGAATTTTTTGGTAAACTTTCATCATACTTTTCCACGGATTCGGATAATTGGCGCAGTTGGTATGGTAGGTAAACTGATGCGTACTTTAATCGATCTGTTCACGCAGCTTTACCGTATACCACGGATCCTCAAGACCATCCGGACTATTGCATGTACTTTACCAGCACGTGGTTAGATATTTTGTTTCTGNTGTTTCTGTCCATGGAAAATTTTTTGTGTATCATTTTTCACGCGGATCTCTGTCAGAACAACTTACTTCACACAATTGAAGTTTTAGAATCTCGACTAAAGGTGAGTTTTTATCTGTTGCTGTGGTTTCAATGTGTGAAGTTGCCTTTATAAAGATTGGTGTTCAATATATATGTGGTTTCAATGGACTTCACTAGAAATAATTTGACCTTAAGCATTTGCATTGTTATCTGTTCTTGATCCAACTATCGCGGCTCAGTATGGTTCATTTGGGAGTTGACTTTTGTTGCGTTACAGAGAACTGAATTCAGAATCCTAGTGTTGGGCTCTTCGGATACTTCCTCCATACATCAGAAAACCATAAAACCCATCCAGTGAGTTAGTGCGGAGTAGGTGCTGTTCTGAACGGCAAAACTGAAACCTCAATTGTGAAATGGATTACCGTCAACAGTCGTTTGTGATGCGATTCTGGAGCTCAAACAGTGTTCAGAGGGGAAGCAGCACCACAAAGTGCTTGTTTATAATCTCAGTACAGGCACCGACGAACCGCAGTTCTGTTCCACGAAAGGATGAGTTCTGCAACAAAAACGCTGCGGACTAGGCCAAATTAGAAATACAATACAATGCATTTTTAGCGAACTATGGATCCGAGCCCAAAGCCCATTTGAGATATTTAGTTTGAACAACCAGGCACTTTCCTATGTTAGTTTTGATTGCCGTTCGAGATACTTGAGCCATCTAGGATCGATAACCACGATAGAACACACACAGCAGTTTTCCGCTTACCTGGATGGACGTTGGTAATAGTTGCGTCTGCAATGTCGGCTGAAGAAAAGTCGCCGGCAAAATAGCCAGAAATAAACACCACCTTGGGAATATTCAAGATCGTTCCAACTGATGCGTAACATCAAAGGCTGTCGGTTCTACATTAGCGAAATAACCTGCGATACAACTGCTCCAGCTATTCACGTTAGGGAACAGCTGCTTTATCAGTATTCGTTTCACTTTTTACAACCTTANACTATGCACTTTTGTGCGCCGGTTTTGGTTGCTGTCTTTTGGTTACCTATTTGGATAAAAGAGAAGGATCAAAATTGGAATGTTGAAAGCAAATTCAAGCGGAAAATAGAGAATTCATGCAGACTGGTGTTAAGAGAATAATGAGTATATGCATGAAGTCGATCGTTAACGATACTCAGCCATATCACTTAGTGTCTCTAACAACCGATTACGGTCATCCCGAGGTCCTAGCCAGGGAGCCTAACGGGCCGATGTAACCCAATCCCCTGGTTAGGGTTTTCATACTCTCGTGCCAGGTCTGAGCTTGACCACCCTTCGCTTTACTCCACCTACTACGCGCCTCCGCGAACATCGCTGGGCGTGAGAACCTATTTGGTGACATGCGTAATACACGCCTCAACCGACGTAATTTATGGAGGTGGACCACCAGCTCCAGTGGACGCCCACGACTACCCAAAATTCTACGCCTAAACTCAGCATTACTCGTCCGGTCACCCCACCAAACTCGTGCAATGCGACGTAGTCAGCGGTGTTCGAACACCGACAATTTTTTTCTATTCTCTTCCCATAATGGCCAAGACACTGCACCGTAAAGCAGAATTGGCCGAACTGCTGCAGCATACACTCAACCCTTCACCGACAGCCGGATGTCGTGACGCCGCACAAATGTCTCAAGCTTGCAAATGTAAACTGAGCCTTCTGTATACGCGCTGACACTTCATCTGTGATGCGTCCGCCGGGTGAGATATAGCTGCCCGAATAACAATTTGTCTACTTCCTCCACTACTTCTCCCGTCAGGACGACACTGGATGCTGGATCAACCTGATCTCGGAGAGGCATTTTACACTTTGAAGGTGCAAAACACATGCCGAACATGGCTACACTAGCACACAAACTATCCAGAAAAGCTTGTAACTTACCTGGATCCTCACTTAGTAGGCCTAAAACCAGCCTGGTTCTCACACGTGCGCCAGACAATCGAGGAAGTATGGTACCATCGAGGAGTTTAGAGACGGTGTTTATTGAACTAATTCCAAGTGGATTTCTCGCCTTTTTTGTAAGTATGATGAGCGATTCACGTCATTCAGCTGGAACCTGTTCCCTCCCCCACTGCTTTATCGCTGTGTAGAGTACTTCAACGGACAGTTCGGATGTCCTGTTGCTGACAGGACCACCTCGACTGTTGATTCTAAAACTCCATGAGCGTTTTGTGTGAAGGTCCAACAGAAGAAGAAGTGTGGGAGAGGATAACGGCTGGACTTAAAGGGCTTCCTCTTACTTCTAACGGTAATAGTGCTTCTCTCATGGATTCTGTTACTGTCTTACAGTACAAGATCGAGGCGCAGGAACGTATAAATATTGTATTATATTTTCACGCACGTCTGAATCCAGACTGTGTGCCAAACAAATCATGATAAAATTATCTTTATGAGAAAGAAAAACGTTCCATGAGTCGCATGTGGGCAGAATACTGCCGGGTTGCCCAGGCCAAGGCAGATAAATTTTCTTAAGGAATCTACAACCGGAGCCTTTGACTAACCAAAGCCTTACCCGCAAGGCAGCTGGGTGGTGTGCGAAAACCGCAATCCATTGGGGACCGGTGTCCAGTTCGTCGGATCATACGCCCTTTGAACGGGGTCAAACGTCCAAGCTGCCCAATACACGATGCCCATTTGAGCCGGTAACCACTGCAACAACCGGGAAGGTGTGTGTGGTTCATACGTCTCCTCGTGGTTGGTTTGGAAACGGTTTTTGGCCAACTCCTGTAGGTGAACTACCAGTGGTCCACCAACCCGGTTATAGCCCCGGATGTCGGCTTTTCGTCCTCTCACTTTATTGGGAAAACACCTCCGCTAAGAGAAGGCAGTGAGTAGGGCTTCCTCAGCAGAGGCTATTTGAGACGCTTGGTCGTATGGGAGCATTTACTAAGGTGCAAGGGAAGGTTACCAGCCGCCACCCCAGACACCGACCATCACCATACGGAGACTTTTGGAGGCTCAGGAATGTATCCTATAATCCTGAAAGAAGTCGTTCCGATTTTCAAGAAGGCAATTCGCAGTAACTGTGCGAATCACTACCAGATAAATTTGATCTCAACCCTCAATAAAGTGTAATCCTTCGTCGTACTTCACTGTCTGACGCCGTGAACAACTAAGCGGATGTGTTCAACAAATTTTCACATTGCGTCAAATCCTCGATTGACGTCATGTACACCATCGACGATAGTAGTATTCTGTGATCTAAAAGGAGATTTTAATTCAGTTGCTCGCGAGTTTGATTGACTCTCCAGGAATTTATTAAACCCACTGTACTCAAATATTTCTGGTCAGCTCAAGTGACTAGTTCGTTGCTAGTAGTAATGTTCATCGGGAGCACTATTTCGCTGCTTTTTTGTATTTTTATGGTAGAATATACCCTAAGTAATCTCCGAAATAATGGTGTTAGACGGACAGATGTAGAAAAGTTGTTATTTGGAGTACTTTGTTATGCTTACTTGTCTTTTCCAGTGTAATAGAGACACCCAAATTACATTCTACAAACTAGTAAGCTATATTATTCCTTTCATTGTGTGTTGCACCCTCGAAGTAATACTGCAAGATTGAGTATCCACTAGCCGCTCTGCGATTAGGTAGTCCTGAGTTTGATGAAGTATGTTGGTTTTTTTACCCAGATATTTTTGTGACGAATGATCGTAGTACAGTCAAGGAGGTGACTGCGCACATATCTAAGGCTCGCACTGAATACGATTGACTAAAACATCTATGTCATCGACGCGGTGTTTCTTTGATCTTTAAAGTTCACTTTTCCCCTCCTTCAAAACAGGCCGACCCCATTTTACTCCAGTTGTAAGCTTGGCGGTGCTCAATTACTTTCGCATCACTGTATTTCGCAGTACGATGATGATGACCCATTATATGCAGCTTTCAAAATCACTTCATGTGGTTTCTGTGCTACTCTTCTGACCCTTCAAATATACACTTATTCACCACTGCTAGAGCAGTGTTTTCAGTCACGAGGACCTTCAGTGATCAGCAACAAGTTTGAAGCTGCGGTTAGTTAATCACAAAAAGTGGATATTGATATAGCTGACCAATTTTTCCTTGGATGGTTGAGAACTTCCGGAATATACATAGAGATAAATAAAATAGAAACTTACGTTAAACTATTTTACGCCAACGGATTTTGTGCGAAAGGTCGATTAACGATGATACATGGAATGCAAAAGAAATATGGGAGGTTAGTCTATCCTCAGTTTTGTGTAATTTTTTCTATGCCATAAATAAATACTTTCCGTTGAACAAACAAGAGGTTGCATCGTTTTAAATACTTTTAAAGAAAACGCAAGTCGATCAATTATTAATCACAAAATTTCATCCGATTTTTGAATTCACGCACCAAAACAGAAAGAAGATTGCTCGCATGATCCCGTTGCCAACCAACCGCCTTTCGGAAAACTTTTGGATGATTGCAACGAACTGGGATCCATCCGTCCGATAAATCGGTGACAGGCGCCAGACGACTTGGTTCACAAGCACGGCTGATGGTTCATTATTCTTCCTTATCAATAAAGCCACAACAAAACAAATGCTGTTTTACTGTGTAGTGGGCGAGTGCTTGTAAGCTAACATCGAAAATAAATACAGCAGGTAACCGAAGAATCATGAATTCACCTGCTTTACATCTCGTGGTTCCTGTTTCTCAAACTAATCGAGTGGGCTTCAGCATGATCAAACAGGTCTGTTTCGACGATTTTTGTTACTATATAATCAGGATGTGGTTTACGAAACATGCTGAAGCACTGAAAGCATGACAAATAGCCTCATGATTTTCGCATTTGACTCACAGTTACTCATGAGTAGTGGTGTGGGATAATTGATTTTCATCGATAAAACTACTTTTCATCACATAATCCATTTTTGTTGTTTTTCACAACCACTGGCTGTTACGGTATGCCAGGTCCTTTTTGGATGAAAAAAAATCCAAATTGGGTGTATCAAGTTGCAGTTCATTACGACTAAACTGCACATTGAGGTGGTGTGATGGCTTTTGCACCTCTATGGCACGACGAGCTATACAGGATGACTTTTGTCAAGCCTAAGATCTAATCATGCATGGAGGATCAAAGGGTATAGGCAGACGAAGTCCAGTTTCCTGGTCCTCCAGGTTGGTGTTTTAGTCAGTAAAAAATGATAAAGGAGTATTTGATCCGAGTAAGTGAGCCCCGCTTTGCTTCATCCGCTGAAATGGGGTTAGGTTCTTGTCAGAACTTAAGGCTTTGGTTAAGAACCCTAATAGTTCTTCTGCTTAGTAGCTGGACACCTTAGCAGTACCCGTTCATCAAACTCCAACGCATACACAAACAAAGATAATTCCATACTGCATCGGCCGTGGCACAGAATGATTAAGACAGCGTTGCCCATTGCGTCGAGTGGGGTAGGTAGTGATATGTGGACTACTGCTCGGAAATCTCAACCTTTGTTTAGTTCTTTCTCTTCCGTGCCCAACCCTATCCCTCTTCACCGTGTTTCGACCGGTAACGGTCCCTCAAGCAAGTAAGAACTCCACAGGCAGCGAAATAGAACACAGCTGGAAACGTGTAAGAATTCATTTATCATGCAATAATCATGGTTATCTATGGGAAAGAGCGAGGACAGAGAAATGCATATATGAAACGATTGGCTGACTAGATCACTCAACTGTCTTGATTGGTTGGCGGTTCTGGACAATTATCTGGGTTCACCGATCGCTTTTCTGACTGGTTGTCCTAAAACAGTGGTTTTCACGTAGCATGCTGACTCCGTGAAAGACGGAATATCAGAACGCCTTGGATTGTCAGGTCACTGCTAATCTAAGACCTGCTTGTGACACATTTCGACCCGGCACTTGCTATCATCGTGGCAGCCGATGCCTCCAACAGCGGAGTTGATGCAATCCCATCACAACTTTTCAGGCGGATCACAGAAGGCCGTTTCACGTACTGCCAGATCGTTAACTGCAGCAGAACGCAACTGCAGTCACATTGAAAAAGCAACCTTTGAAGTTTCATAAGGTGCTCCACGGTTGAAAATTTATGATCCTTACCGACCACAGACCACTGATAGCAATTTTCGTCTTCGAAAAGGGTATCCGGTCTTTATCACTAACCACCTTCAACGTTTTGCAGTCATCCTACTCATCTATGATTTGGAGATCCGCTATTAACCAACTATATCCTTTGATCAAGCGGATGCGCTATCAAGGCTTACCAACTCTAAAAGGCCAGAGCCCGAATGAAGCGTCATTGTTTCGAAATCGGTGGAAGCAGACGTTAAATTCCTCATTACCGATTCTATACGCATTACACCAGTGACAGCTGAAGAAGTTCAGAAAGAAACGTGCCACGACCCACTGCTCAAGAATGTTACACACATTGGCCAAAATCATGCGACTCCAGTGAATTGCATCAATTCTTTCAACGGGAAGATTCGTTGTCGATTGTGAACGGATGCATACTATTCACTGAAAGACGCTACAGAAAAGAGTGCTCCAGCAATTCCGCTTTGGACACCTGGGAATCAACCGCATGAACTCACTCGTCCGTAGTTATGTCTACTGGTCGTTCATCGATAAACAACTGGAAGAACTCGTCCAAAGTGGTCATCAATGCATGTTTTCGTCCAAGATACCAGTAGAAGCTATGCTTTGTATTTGGTAAATTCCTGACATGCTGGTCGCGTATTCACGTTAACTTTACAAGACAAATCAGCGGTCGTTCTTACCTTGTCGCTGTCGACAGCAAATGAGCCGAGATGTTCCTCACGTCAACCTCAACAATCACAAACCTCCGAACTCGAACTCGGAGTTTCCTCAGTTGAGGCTTTGATCAAAAGGAAGTTATGAATGCCGTTTATTCTGTTGGGTCCTGCCACCAACAACACTAAAAGAAACCGGAATACGGAAGAGCAGTTCAACCGGAGACAGAGCCGTTCATCGTTCCTTCACCCCAAGTCAATTAGTCGTAATACGACGCTATAAAAGTGAAGGTTCCCCTTGGATGGCTGGCAGAATCCTACGAAGACGAGGAGCCATACTATAAGGTAAGTCCAAAGTCTGTTTGCGTCACGCCAATCAGTTAAGGCCAACGGAATACCACGAAGAAAATTTGAAGTCATTCAGTCTGCCGAGGTCATCATAACCAAGTGAAGTTCAGCAGATAATCCCAAACTCAAAACCACCAGTTTTCCTACGGCGACGTACACACAGGAAACGGACGTAAACCACGGCACTGCAATTCAATCCCCAAAAGCGAATGTACATCTCCAAAGGATTAGGAATCTTAAGCTTCCTGTCAGGTTTCTCGCAATTTGCATTTGAAATAGATTGGGATCAGCCATTACCTCGAGGATGTGTTGGTGTCCGGCATACGTAGTCGTCAGGGTAACGAACAGAGAGCGGTAACCTGGTTTGTACAATCTCTCTATCGGTACCCTTGCAATCCCGATTCCGGAAAAAAGACTAATCAACCCCATATATACCCTTTGGCTCCCATATTTGGCTGGAGCTACCAATTAAGGCTTGCACTGTTTGCGTTTGGTTTTTAACTGGGATCGTCGGGATACGCATCGTGGGATCATGTTCAGTGATAGTTTTGGCGAGACAGAATTGACACAGTGAACAATTACTTGTGAGTAGTGATGTGGGATAACTGGTTTCTATTGATTTGAGCTGACTATCCTTCTAACTACACCTTCACGCACAATCCTCAGTTCATCGATTCAACCATACACTCGGAAGCACTAGACT